>CM021107.1:35772782-35814665 GCA_007115665.2 Sequoiadendron giganteum
TACTAGGAAATGGTGGCTTGAGAAGGTGAACTTGCATTTAGAAGTTCTTAGGGTTTTGAAGGTGAGTTATCCTTGTTTTATTGGGCAATTTAATCTTGTTAGATGCCTCTTGGGGTCTTGGAGAAGGTATGAAACAATATTAGTGTGGTTGAGCCATTTGGGTGCCTTATGCACTAAAGGAGCAAACCGGTGTTCTGAGGGCCCTTTTAGCATCAATTTATGAGTTCATGGTTTGAGGTCTCCCTTTTTTTACGTCACCATGCCCTTCCAAGAGATTTGACCCTTTCAAAGCTTTCTCACATGCCCTATCTTCATGCAAAGGGTAGTTTTGGCATTTATGAAGGAGGTTGGACAATTTGGTGGCCTTTATGAGCAATGAAGGACAATAGATAGAGATTTTCAAGGATAGTTTGAAAGCATTTGAAATGAATTTCTAGTCCTTTTTTAGCACTCTATATCACCCAAGAAACAGGCCTATTCCTAAAAATGATAAGTCATGCCCATGAAATAAATAGATCCCCTACATATTCTGCCAAGGAGAATAGTAAAAACTTAACTCTTTTGCCCCAAGAGGGACAATAGTTATGATGAATGTAGTAGATCCACCACATATTTTTAAATGAATATATATCACCCAAGAAACAGGCCTGTTCCTGAAAATGATAAGAGGTGCAGGAGCACCTTGGCATAATTAGGCCTCCATGAAGCAATTTTTGGAATTTGGTTCAATATTGTTGTTTTCACTTTGTAATAATATTTTTTGAGTCATTTTTCATATATTTGAGGTCATTAGAAGGGTCAACATTCAATTTTTTGTCAAACTTAAACAAAGTAAAAAGTTGTCAACTTACCATTTGTTATGTAAAAGTTGCATAGAAGGGTCATAGGTGGTTCTAGGCATTAGGAAGCAGTTAGAAGTCTGAAATACAATTGAAATTCCTTTATAAGGGCTTTGCAAACCATTTTCAACTCAAGGGTGGTTGTAGAATTGATTTGGAATGAATAAAAATACTTTTTTCAAGCATTATTTACAAAAATTTGGTGTTTCCAAGTCTTGTACGGAATTGTATAGGATTGAACTGATGTACAATTGTTTGTAAGTGTTGGTAATATCAATCACCTTCTGGATGGACTTGGTTTCATGCATTTTGGTGACCATTTGAGTTAGATATTATCATTTCTCTCTTAACAGTCTGAAACCCTTACTAGGGTTAACAATGAATCAAATTAATTATGTTTCTCTTTATTCTATTGGCCAAATCATCTATTTTTCAGTGATAATTTTCTTTTATGTATATGCTTTCATATTCAAGTGGTTTTTAATCAAGGCTATAAGATTTGAGGAATGGAGGATTAATGTTTGACTAGTTTTCCCTGAGTTTATAGTCTGAAATAGGATATTTAAGGGAACACAGTCTAGGGTTTTACAAAATCTTCAAGGAAGTGGGCATATAATGGTTTGTTAAGCTTGATTAAGTCAAACAAAACATGTTTGGACCATTGATCAAGGGAAAATATGATTGGAACCTATACATCCAATAAACATTGTTTGCCATGAAGGCCTAATGGGGTCCAATACAGTTTGAGATAGTAGTTTTTCAAGCATTTGTTCCAAGAGACCTATATATCATCTTGCAATATGTTTTAAATAAGTAAAATGAGTAACTAAAAATATAATGTGCTTGGGCTTTCACGCTGTAACTTGTGAGAAAATATTTCATAGATCCTGTTGCAGATCTACTAGAGAGAGGACAAGGTAATGAAGGAATCACACCTAAAACATCAAATCTATGTTATTGGGGCTTGGAATGAGTTTGAAAATGTTGAATTATTCCTAATTAAGTTGTATCATGTGATGGTTTGATGGGTTGCATTGTATAGGCTAAAGTTGATGTTTATAGCAAAGGTTCCATGGTATGCATTTTAAGGACAGTCGTAATGAATTAACAAAAATTGAAGAGGCCAAAGTGGATGTAGGTGTACTACACTACTTTGGCCAAAGTGTTTCAGCAATATAAAAATGATGGGGTGTTTATATATGTCATATCAGAGCTACCAGGTTTAGCTCTGGAATTTATGAGTTCACCAAAGATTTCACTTTCCAACATTACCTAATGTTGTGAAAATTCTTGTGTCAGGATGGTACATGTCAGATTAATGGCAAGAAAGTCTGTAATCGGGAATGAACACTACCTGAAGGCCAAGAAGGAAAAGGAGGCAATTGTCAAAATAGTTGAATGAACCAATTACAACAATGCCATTTGGTTAAGTGATACAGAAACTTTCAGCCATGCACTATCTTGAATCAATGATGAGAAGAGAAAGATGAAGTTGGAGGATATGTACAACTACCTTTCCTCCATTTCACCTGAAAAGTTTGAACCTTTATCTCTATCTAGAGACATGCCATCTAAAGAAAGTACCAGCCTTGCATTCATATTTAGGGATCCCAGAGTCCTTCAAATGGCAAAAGTTATCATGATTTCTTCAAGTAAAGAGTCTGAGGGATACACACCAAGGACCCCGCTAGTAGAGAAATGGTCTCATGAAAAAATGTCTGTGAAAGGCATGGACCATAAAGTAGATGAATACTTTAAGGACACTACTTCCCAAAATTATGTATCAGACAATAAATCTGAAGGCTACAACTAGTTTTGGGATAGAAATGACCAGATAGGAGAAGAACAAAATGAAAGAGAACGGAAATTCTCTCAATATGTAGGGTATGCACCACTTAGTTATGTATCTAAAAGTGAGTTAGAAGGGTATTCACCCCTTGACTGCTTGAATAGTCATTCGATGTAATCTATTGGATTCTTTTGAAATCCCCCTTATCTATAAATAAAAAGAAGTATTTCTATCAATCAAAATAGCAAATTTTGTGTGGAAAACAATTATTTGTATGAATGGTGTTTTTTATGTTTACGTAAATAGTAAAGTATAACTTAGTCTAACTTGAAATTAAAAATTCAGGTTATAACTACTTTTAAACCATGGTGGGAACTTATGAAAGAACTCAGAACAATCCTAGGGCAAGTCACGAAGGAGAACCATCATCAATGGGAATGGAAGCTAAATTAGATCAAATTATGGCTAGATTAACCAATCTTGAGTAGGAAAAAGTTAAGGATAGGGTTGAAAAAGAGATAGCCATATATGATCATGATGAAAGTTCTTCACGTCATGATGAAAGGGAAAATTCACCCACCAATTCTATGGAAAGAAATAAAAAGATGATATCTCATGATCTGACTAGGGATATGAAAAAGATATACTCACCCAAGTTCGATGGAACTACTGGAGGTGACGAAGCCGAAGTATGGCTTGTTCAAATGGAGAAATATTTTGAAATACGAGACTATGAAAAAGTTACTAAGGCTGCTTGGGGAGCCTACCAATTAGTTGGAGAAGCCTCCAATTGGTGGATGAACAAGAAGATGGAACTAAACATAAGTTCATGGAAGCTGACTTGGAATGAGTTTGTGGAAATATTTAGCAATTGATGGCTAGCCCAATTATACTATGATAAAAAACTGTTTGAATTTCAAGAACTAAAACAAGAAACCATGACAGTTCATGAGTATTGGGAAAAGTTCACACGTCTTCTCCGTTATGTTCCAATCTATCTTAAGGATGAATGATTCTGTATACGGAAGTTCATTTTAGGATTGAACCACCGAATTGGAAGAGAAGTTGACATGCACGGCCCAACCACTATGGACTTAGTGTATGAGAAAGCTATACGATAGGAGCAAAAACTTAAGGTAGATTCCTACCACCAGGATAGGAAAGATCAGAGGAAGGATAGTGATGTGGTCAGCAATATAGCATCCAAGAAGAAAGAACCCACTTTTGTCTCAAGGAGACAAAAAGGGAAATGATCTTAGTTCAATGGTAAAGACTATAAAGGAGATCGCAAGAGAAGTGACAACACTAGCAAGGCTGGTGATGGCACAAGCAAGTTCAGAGTAACCATCGAAAAGAAAGGACCTATGGCCAAGTGTTTTATCTGCAAAGGTGATCATTATGCAAGTGAATGCCCTGATAGAACTTCCAGTTCACAGTAATGGGGAAATTCTCTGCCCTCGCAGTAGGAACTGTTCCAGCAACGAATTCATGGTACGGTGGATGATCAACAGGCAGACTACCAAGTTACTCCGATTGAAGTACTAGGTAACCTTTTTGGCCTACCTATTTTCATTTCACCTAAAGTAACTAGTCAATTGTCTAGAAAGGCAGGATGCATGGAAAAGGCATGGAATGTAGAATATGCAAACCAAACAAGAGAAAGGGTTGACCAATGTCTATTTGAGGCTAGGTTAGAATTACCCAACCTTATCACTGAGGTTGACCTTTATTTCGTGCCATTAGGGTCTTATGATGTAATTCTAGGAATGAACAGGTTGTGGAGACATAGGGTTGTTGTAGACTATCAAGCTAAGACTGTAAGATGCCTAGATGATCTAGGAAATTGGGTAGAAATCCAATTGGGATACCAAGGGAAGTAACTATTTGGAAAATCACAACAATGTAGCTTGTGAAAGCCAAGAAGAAAGGTTGCCAACTTTTTGCAGTTAAAATTGAAGAACTAGGGCAAGATGATGGAAATTTTGTGTATCAAAGTTCCCAAGAACTAGAAGATGGAGAAATGGAAGAAACAGGAAGATCGGATATGGAGAAATATCCTATCCAAAAATATTTTGTTGATGTATTTCCTGAGGAACTACTAGGTCTTCCACCTAATAGAGAGTTTGATTTTTCAATTGACATTATTCTAGGATCTGAACCGGTATCTAAGGTACCGTATAGGATGAATACTACTGAGCTCATGCAATTGAAGACACAATTGGATGAGTTGCTTTCCAAAGGATTAATATGGCCTAGTGTATCACCATGGGGAGCACTGGTGATATTCATGAAGAAGAAGGATGGTACATTACATTTATGCATTGATTATTGAATGCTAAAAAAAGCAATGATAAAGAACAAATACCCATTGCCATGTATTGATGACCTCTTTGATTAGATGAAAGGTGCGGCAGTATTCTCAAAAATAGATCTAAGATCTGGATATCACTAGCTAAGGGTGAAAGATGAAGATAACTTCAAGACAACATTCAGAACTCATTATGGACATTATGAGTTCATAGTTTTACCTTTTGGTTTAGCTAATGTTCCTACAACATTCATGAATCTCATGAATAGTGTATTCAAAGATTATCTAGATAAATTTGTGTAGGTATTTTTGGACAACATACTAATTTATTCCAAAAATGAAAGAGAGCATTGTAAACATCTAGAGATGGTTTTACAAAGGTTAAGAGAGCACAAGCTATATGAAAAACTATCCAAGTGTACTTTCTTTGAAGAAAGAGTGCACTACTTGGGCAATGTTATTTCAGCTGAAGGGATAGCAGTGGACCCGACCAAGATTAAAGCAGTTATTCAATGGCCTGTACCCAAGAACGTATCTAAAGTAAGAAGTTTTATGGGTCTAGCAGGATATTATAGGAAGTTTGTGGAAATTTTTTCAAAGATTTCCTTCTCTATAACATCCTTGTAGAAGAAAGGAAAAATATTTTTTTGGAATGAGAAGTGTCAAGAGGCATTTGACCTCCTCAAGGAAAATTTAACCACCACACCAATTTTGAAGGTACTAGATCTCAAAGGAAGCTTCACAGTCATTACTGATGCATGTGGAGAAGGATTAGGAGGTGTGTTGATATAGGAAGGACAAGTAATTACTTATGAGTCTAGAAAACTTATGCCATATGAGATGAATTATTCTTCGCATGATTTAGAGTTCGTAGCAGTAGTTCATGCTTTACAGATGTGGAGACACTACTTGCTTGGAAAGCCATTTGAGTTGAAAACATATCACAATGGTTTAAGATATCTCTTTAATCAACCTAATCTAAATGGCAGACAAAGGAGATGGTTGGAGTTAATAGCAAACTATAACTTTAATATTAACTATATTAAAGGAAAATAAAATAGAGTTGATGATGCTTTAAGTAGAAGATGCCATATTGCGTCAATAGTAAAAATTCGGAGCAACTTCAAGGAACAAGTGCTTAAGAAATGTAAAGAGGATGAATTTTACTTGCAAGTTAAGCAAGCACTTATTGAGAATTCTCAAGACTCTAGGTATGAAGGATATCAATTTGAGTCAAGTGGGATACTAAGGTACAAAGGTAGGATGTATGTACCAGATGTCAAGGAATTGAGGAATCTTGTATGGAAAGAAACTCATGAGGCACCATATTCAGGACACCCAGGAGTGACTAAGATGATGGCTGATTTGAAACCATTATACTTTTGGAAGGGAATGAAAGGTGATGCTTCAAATTATGTAGCTCAGTGTCTTGAGTATCAAAGGGTAAAAGCGGAACATCACCACCCAGCAGGATTGTTGTATCCACATAACATTCCTAAAAGAAAATGGAAAGTTATAAGTATGGATTTTGTGCAAGGATTTCCAATGTCTAGGAACAAGCATAACACCATTCTGATAGTAGTGGATAGGCTAACAAAAGTGGCACACTTTATACCAGGGAACCTAACCGATGGAGCATCAGTCATAGAAAGGAGGTTTGTACAGGAAGTATTTAGATTGCATGGTATTCCTGAAAAGATTATATCTGATAGGGATGCACGCATCACCTCTAGGTTTTGGAAAACCTTGTTTTCTGCATTGGGAACGTAGTTAAACATTAGCTCAACATATCATCTAGAAACGGATAGACAAATTGAGAGGGTAAATCAAGTTATGGAAGACCTACTTAGGGTATATTGCATGGATCAGCAATATAAGTGGGAGGACTATTTATCCTTATTCAAATTTGCATATAACAACTCGTATCATTTTGTGATTAAGATGGCTCCTTTTGAAGCCTTGTACAGTTGGAAGTGTCAGAATCCTTTAAGTTGGGATAAACTTGAGGATTGAGTAAGTCTTGGGCCTGAAATGTTAGCAGAGATGGAATAACAATTTAAGGTTATTAGGCAAAGGTTAGCAGAGGCTAAAATTCGACAAAAAAGTTATGCAAATGCTCAGAGAGTGCCTCAAAGTTTTGTCATTGGTGACAAGGTACTTTTGAAAGTGAAACCTCACAAAAGTTCTATTAACTCTGGAAAGAATTCCAAATTGGCCCCACATTATGTTGGACCCTTTGAATTTTTAGAAGAAGTTAACCCTGTAGCATACCGAATCACCTTGCCACTTGCTCTTGCCAGAATGCATAATTTCTTCCATGTGTCTTACCTTAAAAAGTATATACCAGGAGATAATCATGTTATTGATTGGATTTCCTTATAAGTAAGGGACCTCAGAGTGGTAACTCTCGAGCCCGTCAAGGTGCTATAAAAATGTAAGTTACACTTACGTAACGGAGAAGTCTCACAATGCAAAGTTCAGTGGGACCAATATGCGAAGGACTGAACAACTTGGGAGGGCTATGCGGAAATCTGAAGAAGATTTCCTGACATTCTTGAAGCCTTTGAGAATGAAGAACATTAAATGTTTTATTTTTGTTTTATGCTCTAAATAATACCTTTGGTCATCGAGGCTGATGAATCATAAGGGGGGGAGTATGTTACACACTGAAATGGTATAGCTACTATTTTAGCAATGCTTAGAGAATTTTGTTTGTAAGGAAGAATTTGGATGAATAAAATGTGTTGAACCTTGTTATCAATATAAGAATCTTTTACATTTTATGATTGAATCATTCTATGTTCTTTGATTGATGTTATTCTTGGGTAAAACAATGCATGAAAGAGGATAATTAGTCGTGCTTTTCAAATATTTATTTATTTACTATAAAATGTTATGAGCAAGTAACTACTGTGGTTTCGTGCCAATGGATGTAGGAACATGAACCATTCCTCTAGGCGGAGGGGAGACATCACTCGGGCGAGGGGCTTGGTCGGATAATCGGTAAAGTAAAGTAGTTGAGCATACACACACTTCACTAAGGGTTTAGAGGAACTGAGTCAGATAGGTTTGTCTTGATAAGTCATCCTTAGGCTTTAAAATTTTTGGATTAATTCTTTGTGCTTTGTGAGTGGTGCTACTTGTAAACCTGACTTATTGTTCTATGACCTTGAATGTGGAACTTGAATTGATATATGTACATAGGCAGGGCGTATATGTGTATACATGTACCTCTCATATGTATGTATCAATATGTATGACATGGCGATATAGACGTATGATGGGCAAATTATTATGCCATACGCATGTGTCGACATGGCATACATACAAATACATACAGATGATGGTATAAATGGATTATACACATCTATAAATATATACACACTATCTATGATGTTTTATAATAGCATTATTATATTGCCTTGAATTTACAATTAAACATATATACACATAGTTGCACAAATAGGTATATTGAAAGTATGATGACTGGCTCGCAATACACATATTTGAATGATTTTATGCAAATGTGTATATGTATATTAAAGTGTAAATATATATAGATAAATATATATATATATATATATTTAATATTATATAAATATATAAGTTATTATAGTCTTACCAAAATAAATATATAGATATATATAAGTATATTTAAATATTAAACATTTAAATATATATATATATTTATTTTGAGGAGAAATAAAACTATAATAGGCTATATATAATATAATACATTATATATGTATATAAGAATTTATATATATATATTGAATGTATAAAATCTTTGAGAAATAAATGACTTGGCATTTTAAGTCATTTGGTAAATATCGAATATTTTTACCATGGGAAATAAACTATGGTTTACATTGAAATATATGGAATTATTTTCACCATGATTAAGCTGGGAAAAATATGCCAAAAGATGTCAAATATTTCATGTGGTAATAGTCAAAACATTTGAAAAGAGATAAATTGGAGCTGTTGCAAACGAGCGCACGGGAAAGACCAAGTCGCAAAAATGAGAGAAACGCAGCTCCAGAAAGGTATGGAGAAACCTGAAACTTAGGCAAGGTGGGATGCATTTGTGCTGGGATATTTTCTCACAATAAATAACAATTCACCAGTTTTGGACGCCATTGCAGGAGGACGCCTGTAGGTGTAACTCTACCATTTTTACCATGTGATGTTTGAATCATTCTTCACAAAGAGAGGTTGACTCACCTTGTTAAAGATGAATAAGCTTCTGAAATGGTCCCACCATGAGTTGGATGTTTTCAAATTAATTGAGGTGTCGATTCTCATGCCAAAACTATAGCATGACATGAGAATCCAAACTCTATAAATATGAGTTCATTTTCTTATCATTTCACCAATTCACAACTCGCCTTCACTTAATTCTGAATTTGCCTTTTGTAAGTCATAATTCACTATTGCCATTCTGTTCAGCCTTGAGAATTTCATATGTTGCATGTATGCATATACGCACCTACTGTAGAAATCAATTTTGAGAAAATTAGTAACCAACATTACCAAAAATTATACTCCAGTCATTCTGAGCTTCAACTTAAGTGGTTAGTATCTAGAAGGAACAGTAAGAGAGAGGGGTTAATTAAAAGAAAGGAATAGAGGAGCTGTTACTAACTGAAGTAAAAGCATTCACAAGCAGCAAGGAGGCCAGCTTAAGGAAATAGGCATGAATGTCACATTCTTTAATATCTCTATTTTTAGTTTATAAATAGAAGAAACCATATGTTTATTTTATGCATTAAATTGTATTATAGCATAGGTGGACCAGTCAAGTAAAGATAAACTATGTTTCCTATTTATCATTGCATAGACTAAAGGGAATGGTTTGTCTGCATTATAAAGGAAAGGTTTGTCTGCATTTTTAGGGAATGTCTTGTGTGCAATTTAAATATAAGGGAAAAAGGGGAAACTGTTATTCCACTTCATTTGGGAAAGGGAATTTGATTGGATGGATTGCATTTGTGTGTATACTGCTTGATCTCCTTATATAAAGGAAATGAGGGAACTAGCTATTTATTACTAGGACCAGGATGAAACCAGTACCAAGGTTAGTCTAAAGCTTAAAGTTAGTAGGTTAACTGGGAAAAGCTAAGTACTTTGTGGATAAAGATTTCCAGAATAGGAGTTACCTGAGGGACACTTGTTGACTTTATTTCATTTCCTAATTAGGTAGATTGTTGTAGGGGGGTCTGTGGTGATTGACTACCCATGGTAAGGACTTAGCCTATGCATAGGATAAGACAGCCTCAAGTCAAACTAAACCTAACTTAGTGCATGTGATAGATGACCATCAGTTTTATACTACTAAAACACTTTGGCCAAAGTAGTGTAGTACACCTACGTCCACTTAGACTGTGAGATGATTACACTGTTAGTTCATTGTTGTCCAGATTACATACTAGATTGAGATTGTGGGATTACAAGGATTAAGTTATGTAGGACACAACACTATGCTCAGTTGGTTAAAACAGAATTGGTTACCCAACCAATCTCTTCATAGAAGGGAGGGTCATCTACTTAACAATAAATGTGCGAGGGACTGCATTATAAGTCTGTGGTTGGTGGAAAATCACCTGAGTGATGTTTCTCCTCCATAGTAGACTTCTAATGTACCAAGGTTTGAAAGGGAAGATCCTAAACCGTCTTATTCGTATTTGCTCAAAGCTTCTGAGCTGTGTTTTATAATTGTATGTATTCTTACTCTGTTGTTTATTTGGAAACGAAAGTAATGATGTATTGTGTCAATTGTTTCTTTAATATGAAATGTTGCAAAGAAAAGAAAAGAAAATTTGATTACTTTATCATTATGTATGTTTTTCCTTGTATATTATTTGTCAAAGTAGAAACTTTTTAATTACCTAGGATAGGGGGTTGTTACATGTGGTATCAGAGCTACCAGGTTTAGCTCTAGAACCTATGAGTTCACCAAAGTTTTCCCTTTCCAACATTACCTAATGTTGTGAAAATTCTTGTTTCAGGATGGTACGTGTTAGACTAACGGCAAGAAAGTCTGTAATTGGGAATGAACGCTACCTAAAGGGCAAGAAGGAAAAGGAGGCAATTTTCAAAACAATTGAAGGAACCAATTACGACAACGCCATTTGGTTAAGTGATAAAGAAACCTTCACCCATGCACTTTCTCAAATGAATGATGAGAAGAGAAAGATGAAGTTGGAGGCTATGTACAACTACCTTCCCTCCATTTCACCTGAAAAGTCTGAACCTTTATCTCTATCTAGAGACATGCCATCTAAAGAAAGCACCAGCCCGACATTCATATTTAGGGATCCTAGAGTTCTTCCAATGGTAGAAGTTATCATGATTTCTTCAAGTAAAGAGTCCAAGGGATACACACCAAGGACCCCGCTAGTAGAGAAATGGTCTCATGAACAAATGTCTGTGAAAGGCATGGACCATAAAGTAGATGAATACTTTAAGGTCACTACTTCCCAAAATTATGTATCAGACAATAAATCTGAAGGTTACTACCCATTTTGGGATAGAAATGACCAGATAAAAGAAGAACAAAATGAAAGAGAACTACAATTCTCTCAATATGTAGGGTATGCACCACTTAGTTATGTATTCGAAAGTGAGTCGAAAGGGTATTCACCCCTTGAATACTTGAATAGTCATTCGATGTAATCTATTGGATTCTTTGGAAATCTCCCTTATCTATAAATAAAATGAAGTATTTCTATCAATCAAAATAGAAAATTTTGTGTGGAAAACAATTGTTTGTATGAATGGTGTTTTTTATGTTTACATAAATAGTAAAGTATAACTTAGTCTAACTTGAAATTAAAAATTCGGGTTATAACTACTTTTAAACCATGGTCCAAACTTATGAAGGAACTCAGAACAATCGTAGGGCAAGTTAGGAAGGAGAACCATCATCAATGGGAATGGAAACTAAATTAGATCAAATTATGGCCAGATTAACCAATCTCGAGTAGGAAAAAGCTAAGGATAGGGTTGAAAAAGAGATAACCATAGATGATCATGATGAAAGGGAAAATTCACCCACCAATTCTATGGAAAGAAATAAAAAGATGATATCCCATGAGCTGACTAGGGATATGAAAAAGATATACCCACCCAAGTTCGATGGAACTGCTAGAGGTGATGAAGCTGAAGTATGGCTTGTTCAAATGGAGAAATATTTTGAAATATAGGACTATGATGAAGTTACTAAGGCTGCTTGGGGAACCTACCAATTAGCTGGAGAAGCCTCGAATTGGTGGATGAACAAGAAGCGGAAACGAAACATAAGTTCATGGAAGCTGACGTGGAATGAGTTTGTGGAAATATTATGCAACCAATGGCTACGTTGTGTTTGTTGTTTTGGATTGAATCAGGGGTGTTTAATGTATTTGAAGATATTGATTGAATTTGGAAGTCCTATTTAAAGACTAATCTGAATTAATTAAAGCCATGTAATAGGTTTAAGGTAATCAAAGAGATGAGAAAATACAAAGTTTTGATATTGTCAAATATGTGAAAAAGAGAAAGGAAATCAAGAAAATCAAGGGATAGGTCATTTGATTTCAAAAGGAAGTTGCCTTAACTGTCTGAAACATCTATAAAGCATTTGTGAAAGTGAAGAAAATAACAGGTTTTGTAATCTTGAAGATTTGAGATCAATAAAAGTACCTTGTTTCAATAAATTTCTGAGTTTCTTCTTGATTTCATTCACTTGTACGATTCGTGTAGTAGTTTAGGACTTTACATCTTAGTTTTTTTATAGAGAGAAGAGTAATATTTCATTTAAATCCAATTAGGAGGGAATCCACCAAAAATATCATCAGTTTGAGTGCATTTAGAGGTTCGGTTTGCAACGCTCAAATAGGATTTTGAGAGTCCTCTAAAGGAAAGATGGCCATTCCACCGATGTAGGACTAGTTAGATCGATGGAATGGATTGTTTTTAATTATTTCAATTAGAATGTGTGCTTAATGTACAAGGGAAGGTGAGATTTTGGGTTGTATGTTGTTGTTTCATAGGAAAAATAAAGTTTTCCCAATAGAAGTGAATGGCTGCAAGGTGGCAATCGATATAAAGGGATGCATGAAGGTGGGTGATGAGTTTATAAAGCTTCTTCAGGATTTTTCCATGGTGTTTCTGGTGGTGGTAGCAGTATTTAAGGTTTGTTAGTACCTTATTCAACAAACCCTCCATTATAGGGCTTGATTTGTGCATAAAAGAGGGGTTTTTTTGGAACAGTGATTTATGGAGCCTTTTTGTTGCTAAAAATGTTTGATTCTTTAGTTTTGTGACATGATGAATGATTGTTTTCAGTACTTTGGTATTTTAATGATAAGCTGTGAGCACTTTATTGGTAATTTAGACCTAAATTAGTAGCCCTTTCCAATGAACAATTCAAGAATAAAAGGCAAGTTTTAGTGCCCAGGCAGAGTTCTTTCACAGTGGTTTTGAGAGTCTAACAAGGAATCAGTGTCCATTCCACCAATTTAGGGTTAGATGGTCAATGGAATGGGTTAATTTTAATGTATTGTCACTCTTGTGGGTGAGTAGTTGCAGGGGTAACAAAAAGATGATGTTAAGTTGCTGATTCAAGACAAAAATCTAAGTTTTTCCACTTGAGAATGGAGGTTTCAAGTAGGGTGTTGAAGAAATAATGTGTGAATGGGTTAGAAGATGATTCCAAAGGATTTTGAAGATATATTGAGACATGTTTCAATGAATGGTTAGAGTATTGGAGGTTTGTAAGTGTTTCATTTATGAAACCCTCCCTATTTTTGGTGTTTTCACCCTATAAACAAGGGTTTACTGATTTTGTGTATTGTTGGGTGTTTTTCACCTTGAAGCTTGATGATTTGTCAGTTTTTACACCTATTCTAAGACTTTTTGGGTTTGGAAGAGTTTTGTTGTTGATTAAGGGGCATTTGGTTTGTTAATTAGACCTAATTCAGGGCTTTTACCAGTGGACAACGTGTTGGTTCTCCTATATTTTGTGAAACAAGTGATATCTATTTTGAAATATGTTAAAAAGGACTATAAAGGGTATCTAGAAATGTAATTTTTTTGAGAGGATACATTGTGGCTAAAATGAAATCACCCAATTGAAGGGTTTGTTGTCTTACAAGGTAAATGGTGGTGTGTTTGCTTGAAACTATAAAATCTGACAAAATAGTGAAATGGAAAGGTGTTTATGGTTTGAATGTGCTTTAATAATATTTTTAACAATGTTTCTAAGTGGGGATAAGGTGTAGAAGACAAGATTGTTGACTTTGATGATCGGATGAGTGAGTAATGTGAACCCTTTGGGCAGATTGATGATTGACTACAAGATAATAATAATGATTCTGTTGTATCAGGAGTTTGTAATCTATAAATGGACTATTGGAATCAAAAAGTGGTGATTTGATGGTCTGGTAATGTGATAATAGTAGAGATGCAAGGTTTAGTTGTCTTATTGCCTGGTTGGAATTAGAGGCTAATGAGCATGGTAAATGAGGGGATTGTTTTCATAGGTCCTAATTTGAGTTTTGTTTTCTTTTGATCAACTTGATGGTGTAGAATATTGTTTTTTTAAGGTGGAGCATTACCTTGATGTCTTGAAGTTGTGTAGATTGGAAGACTGAAGAGTGATTTTTGATTTAAGTTAAGTGAAATGTTGACGTTTATATATTTGATCTTCTCCTGATTCAAATGGGGTTTGATTTACCCTAATGAAATGAGGTTGTTGATGGTTTTGGTATGATGCTCTACATCATATTGCTAATGATGATTGTACAAATCAAAGTAGAAGGTATTACATTAGTGATGCACATGTGAGAAAGTCATCCTTATCAGATGTTCTTGGAAGTGAAGCGTACTTGTTGTTTTATTAGAAATTATAGCATTGGAATGAATGAATTTTATGCCTGATGTTTGGCATGCTATTTTTTATTCTTAGGTTTATTTCTGCACTTCAAAATGGAGAAAGAATTCAACAAACAGGTTTAAAATAAAAGTGTATTTTTGTTCGATTGAGAGGCACACAAATCTTGTTATGAAATCTGCTCTTTTTCCCTATGGTTTTGAATTCACTACTACAACTGATTGCAAGATCACTTCTATGTGGGAATTTATACAAATGAGAAAGTGTTGGAATACTGGGAAAAAAATTTATTAACACAGTGAGGTCTTATGTCTATTGAGTGCATTTTCAAGTGCATTGTTGGGAAGATGGAATTTGAGCCTAGTGAGGGTTTTTTTAATGTCTGAAGAATGCATTTTCAAAAATCAAACCTCGGAAGAGCAGATTTGGATTGTACCTATAGATGTAATGACTGATCAATACCTGGATGAGTTATTAAGTACTTGTATCAATGAGAAAAAGATTTATAGAATGTATTCTTTGCATGCAAAATATAGAGTCATCAAATTTAAGATCAAAAAAAAAAAAGTGAAAAATATCTTTATTTGCTCTTTTGTAAACCTACTAATTGCTTTGCTAGTAGGGATTAAGTTTACACATCCACCATTTTAGGACATCTCTTTTAGGTTGTGCATAGGAGACTTGAACTTGGACATAGCTTTTACAATCTCATTCAAAAACCAATTGTCCACAATCCTGGAAAAGACTTGCATACCCACAAAATAACAGTAGAAGAAATATATATCGCAAGTATTGTTTTTAAGGGAAAAATCCAAAAAAAGAAAAAATAATTAATAAAAAACCCTTAGCCCTTTATCCGAAAGAATTTTTGGGTAGTCTGAAACAATTTTTTAGGTATTTTTAAGTTCTCTAAATTTCAAACTTTGTGGATTAAATTCAATGAACCCTGTGACTTAGGTCTCTACTGATGGAAACAACTAAGGGATGTTCTTACTACCTTTTTCAAGTAATCTTTCTTTCCCAAAGAAAACTAAGAAATGTGTTCAAGGACACAGTAAGGTGTTTGTCCCGTGCTTGTCTTGTGTCCCATGTTACACAAATGAAACATGCAGTGTTGTTTACAAAGTTAAAAGATGGTACACAACAATAGAATACCAATGTGGCCATTTCACATACCATAGCTAAAGGAAATCCAAGTCATACTTATGTCATGCATACAACTTTTGTAGGTATTTCTGGAGGTCCAAAAGGCCCAACTTGAAGTATAAGCTTCTACAGATATACCAAAAGAATGCTTTGCTTACCATACATGAATAAGAAACATAGAATCACAATAGAAAAGGAATCCAAATCTATTTTCTCACTATAAAGATGATTCCCCAATCTTACCTGTAAAGCTATGTGTTGTTGAGCCTGAGCTAAGACATTCTCTTGGTCTGGTTTTGGTTGACCACTTCTATGAGAAGGAAATAAGATGGCCTTAGTTAGATTTTCGGAAGTAAAAATTAAAAAAAACAATGTATATTCAATTGTATTATATCCTCATGCATATCTATACCTGGTTGTAGCACGTCGAACAGTCAAAGTTTTATCTACCAATTTAGGGAAGCACATGCAATGTCTATCATAGTTGGATCCTAATATTTTTGATAAAAGTAATTAGCATCTTGAATATGACAATAAATAATGGTGCTTGTATTAGAGTACTGAAATTGCCATTTCAAATAAAATTTGTTTAGAATTTACAAAAATATTAGCATGCAGAAAGGCTCACCTGGCAGACACAAAACTCATAACCTTTTGAATTCCTGGTATCTCTATCTTTACATTCACCTATACATTCACATGTGTTCTATGTAAAATTTCAGATCTTTTTCATCTTGTCTACTGTGATATCAGAAATAGACTTGAAAACAAATATGAAAAATTTGAAGCTTCTTATTTAAATTCACCATTCTCATAACTGAATTGCTTGTGTATTCATAGTCAAACCACCATATAATGAAATAATTAGGAATGAATTTATAGTTGTCAGATCAGTAGGTGGAAAATTAGTTTGAGAATACTAATTGTATCAATTCTATTGAGATAAACAATGAAAATAGACTATTAATAGACTATTACCTATTTGTTTGCAGACGACCCATAGGTTGAAAAAAATGGCAGCTAGGGCATAGCATTTTCTACAAATGTTGATCATTAAATATCCAATGCAATAATCAATTCCCACAACATCCATTGTAAGATTTCCCACCAGAAGAACCTACATCCGAGTGTGATGTCGTGGCTATAGCAGCAAATGCAAGAGCCAACTTAGAGCCATCAAAAAGATGGGAAAAAACATCAGTTTCATTTTAATTTTAGGGAAAAAGTGTGGGAAAATTAATTATATTATTAGGGAAAAGTTGTTTTTTCTATTGAGACAATATAAAATTAAAAAAATAACTTAAATATGTTTAATTTCTATTGTCTTAATTTGAGATAATGCAAAATAAAAAATATAACTTAAATATGTTCAAAATAAAACTAGCAATTGCACCTTGGTGTGCAATGGGTACACTGAAGAGGTGTGGAAGGTCATTAAGAGAAAATTTGGGTCTATTTTTTGCATTCATCAAAATGGTAGGGTCTTTATCAAATGATATTGTTTGTGTGAAAAAGGTCTTAATGTATTGTGAAGATTTCAATTTTTGTTTTTGCAAGTTTATAAATGTTTGAAAGGATATTTTATTTTCTTGGTACAAATAAGGACCAAAAAAAGTAGAATTTTTTGAAACATTCTAGATCATTGAAGAAACCCACAATATGCAAAAAGAAAATGCACTCTATGATGGATGTTAAAGGTGCAGTAAAGCCACCTAGACAATTGTCTTCGAAGGTGGGAACACAAACAAAAACACCAAGTGCAAAGTCAATACAATTATCTGATCCAAGAAATGAAATGAGTAAGCTATGATCCGGATTTGATAGGCCTATTATTTGGTTCTTTGCAACACAGTATTGACAATGCAGTAATGAAAAATGGCGTGCAGAGCAATAAGAAAAAGGCTCCTTTGATAATTTATAGCGAAGTTAGAAATGATGAGCTTCAAAAGTGAATAATGCCATGTCCTACAAGTGTGTAGAAACCACTTACTTCAAAGAATCCAATGCAAAAGGCTCACTAGATCAAAGAAAGCTTTCAATGTTTGTAAAGCCAACACCAAGACTTGTGAACAAATTTGAAGCAAGGTCAGTAGTGAGGCCAACGCCAAAACCCATACTTGTAAAAGTACTAGATAAAATTCACTTGTCCCCTATTTAAAGGTACACAACCAAAACTAACTCACTTCTATTAACACATGTATAATTTAGTCTCTGCTATCTTATTTTAGTTAAGTTACATACTCAACTTTTATATTAAAAATGTCACCTACATTTAATTCATTTTAGTCGTTCAACTCACATTAGATATTTTAAAGGAGATGATTTTTATTTTTGGAAGTGTATTCTTGAAAAAGATTTTATGTAAGAAATATATTGTAATATGGGTAAAAAATCATTTTAAAAAAATTGGCATTCATAATTAAACATACTTATTCAAATTATACAATATATTTGTATGACATAGACTATTAAATATTATAAATTTATATTTAAAAAAATGAATTTAAATTTACAAATTATGGATAACTCCTTTTCCAATAAGTATTAAGTTAGGTAGAATATAAATGAACTAGAAGATCCAATTTGTATATATAGACATTAAAATGCTAATATTAAAATTTATAATAAGATTTTAAGAAATCAAAAGTTTTATCATTACAAATATACATGAAAACAATTCATATATATTTATTCAAATTTATATGTATATAATTTACTTTCATATTTATTTTTTAATTATTATTTATTTGTATATAAACTTGTTTTACCCAAATTAAACAATTATAATTATATTTTAGAAATAGGTATTAATCATTGTACAATATTAATCTTGATATTTAGTCATTTTTATTTGTCTAATATTAGTCATTTATTTAGTCATTTAGTTGTGATTTTACGCGATGACCAAATTAGTCACTTATAAATGACCAAATTAGTTATTTATTTGTCAAATTCTACTAGTGTTAGTCATGTGACAGAAACTTTTAGTCACGTGACTAAAATTTTTAGTCACGTAGTCATTTATTTGCCAAATTCTACTAGTGGTTTCATCACACACATCATCGTCATATTCCTGGAAAAACTCGTACATTTTCAACAATTTTTTTTTGTGGTATACGTGATTCCATCCCATAAACAAGGTTAAAAAGTGAATGACCAATTGCCTTCTTGACAGTTGTTCTGTCAGCCCATAGTGCTAATTTCAATTTTGAATCCCAAGCCTTCTTATTTTTCTTGATCATGCGCTTGATAATATTCATTAGGCTCTTATTGCTAGACTCTTCCTGTCCATTTCCTTGGGGGTGATATGGAGAAGAGTATGAAACAATTATACCATATTGATAAAAAAAATCAACAAATTCCTCAGATCTGAAATACATTGCATTATCTAAAACAATTCTTTCAGGTACCCCAAATCTGCTTAAGATATTATTAGTCAAAACATCAATGACTACTTTACTTGTGGCCCTTCTGGCTGGGATTGCTTCAATCCATTTAGTAAAATAATTGGTTGCCACTAATATTTAGGCATATCCTCCACTAGATTTTTTAGATATTTCTCCTATGAAATCAATGCCCCATTGTTGGAAAGGAGTTGAAATAGACACTAGTCTCAGCGGCAAGTTACCAGAAAACTTTAACTTCCTAGCAAACCTAAGACAAGCATCACATCTTTTGACATACCTATGAGCATCTTTGAAAATAGTAGGCCACCAAAAACCTACTCTAAGAATTTTATGAGTTGTTGTCTTAGCTATGTAATGGCCTCCACAAGCTCCTTTGTGCATTTCTACAAGTAGGTCTTCAGCTTGATCTCCATCCACACATCTAAGTATAATACCTTGGGTTCCTCCACCAGAGCTCATCATCAATAATGACATACCTAATCGCTTGTAACTTAAGGGTTCTTTTCTCATTAAGTGTCATACCTTCAGGGCGCTGCATTGTCTATAGATATTCAACAATCCTCCTATACCAACCACAAGTTTGCATATCACAAATAGGTGCAATATTATTTTGTTCTATCTCGTTTATTTTATTAGCCTCCAAATTGGCTTCAACCATCAATTTGGCTAAACCCTAACCCCTTATGAGCTTGGTGATTTTTATGTCAATATTAAATTCTTGGATCCTATTTATCCATCTTCACCGCCTTCCTGTAGTCTCTTCTTGGGTGAAGATATCCTTAACTGCAGTTGTTGTTACATATGCGACAACAACTGCTCCCATTAGGTAAGGCTTAAAATTATTACCCATTTTTACTAGAGCATACACCTATTTCTCTGCTATATCATACTTTAATTTTGTAGCCTACAATGATTTACTAAAAAATGCAATTGGCTACTCAAAACCATCATTGTTCTTCTGCAATAAAACCCCAGCTATAGTATGAAAAGAAGCAAAAGTAAACAACTAAAAAGGTTTTGATTAATTAGGTGACTTAAGAACATGTGCCTACTTGATAGCATCCTTAATAGCTTGAAAATATTTGGAAGGCTCCTCTGTCCATATTATCTTTTCTCCCCTTTTCATCATCTTAGAAATTGGGCAGATAGTCTCAACAAAATTTGTGACAAACCTCCTTAGAAAATTTATCTGCCCAAAAAAGAATTGAATACCTTTTATATTTTTTGGTTGTGTGATCTTATCAATAGCCATCAGTCTTTCTAGATCAATCTGAACCCCATCCTTTGAAACAAATGCCCTAGCAACTTTCCTTCTTTTACCCCGAATGCACACTTCTTAGGGTTCAGAGATATTCCATATTCCATAGCTCTAATAAAAATATTTTCTAAATGAGGACAATGGTCATCCTCATTCTTGCTATGGGCAGTAAGATCATCTTGGTAGATTGCAAGGAATAGGTCAATAAAGTATGCAAAGGCTACATCCATAGCCCTTTGAAAAGTTGCACCAGCATTTATTAGTCCAAATGGAATTCTTACATAAATGTATGTTCCCCATGGTGTGGTAAAAATAGTCTTGAAATGCTCAGACTCCTTGACCATTACTTGGTTATAACTAGAAAATCCATTCATCATGGAGAGCGATTTACATCCTATGACCTTTTGCAGCGTAGCTTACATAATATGCAGTGGGTAATTATCTTTCAAGGAAGCAACATTCAAGTTTCTAAAATCAACACACAACCTAATATCCCTAATTTTTCTTTCTTATAGGCACCAAGTTAGAGACCCAAGATGAGTGCCTAATTGGTTTAATAATCCCTACATCCCTTAATTAGCAAGCTCTTTCTGCATCTTGGGTTGTAAGGTAGAGTTAATTGGTCTCTATTTCTGCCTGAATGGCTTCATGTTAGGTTTTAATGGGATTTCATGTTGGAAAAGATCCTCCCTATATGCTTTGAGGTCCTCATATGACCAATCAAAAAGATGTCTATATTTTCTAAGTAGGTTAATGAACATGTTTCTAACATGTGATTTCATTTTCTTTCCGATATAAACCTTCTTAGGAGCACTTTCCGTTCCTAAGTTTATCTCTTCTACATCTTCCTTATGAGAGGATTTTTGCTTGGTATTTGTCATATTTGGACCATCAAAATCCCTTTCAAGTGCAACCAAACCTCAAGGAATGGTATTTTTTTTTGAGTTGAATTACCTCATTCCTGAATAGGGTTTTTTTCCCATCAATCTCAGTTACAAATGAACCAAAATCAATTTCCTAGTTCTCATATTGATCAACACAATGCAAAAATGTCTATGTCATCATCAAATACCTTTGAGTTGCAAATATTATCTAGTATTGTAGGCCTGGTTTGTATTTCTATTTGTGAGATGCCACAAAAGGTGACATCATCAAGTTTGACAACTATATTGGCTAATAAGTCAGCCCTAGCATTTTTTCCACTCTCAACCCATTCAATACTAAAAGCATCAAAGGCCTCAATGGTATCCCACACTACATTTATGTATTGTGTAATTCTTTTATCTTTAGCCGCAAAGCGGAATCTAATCTGGGAAACAACCAACTCAGAGTCTCCCAATACTTTTAATGCCTTAATACCAATTTTTGAAGCTATCTTGAGACCAAGTATAAGAGCCTTATACTCAACAACATTGTTGGTACAAGCAAATTGCAACAAGAAAGACTACTTGAATGTTTTACCTTGAGGGGAAGTGAAGTATATTCCTACTCCTGAGCCATCTCTAGAACATGCTCCATCAAAATGCATTATCCATAAGTCATCTTCTGATGATATCTTTAGCACTTCTTTATCAATAGGTGATAGCTGGATTTCTTCTTCTATTTTATCTTCCTCAACACAAATTTTTTCCAAATCTGTTTCCACAAAGTTGATTCTGATAGGATCTATTGGTTCCTCCACATTTTCAATCATATGAGGGGCTCTCTTTTCTCTATTTACTTTAACATCTATTTGCTTAATAGAGGATTTAGAAATAGATAAATCACATTGTATGCTCCCACCCATTCAAGCACTCCAAGACTGAGATAACAACATGCCATAAGTAGGTGGAATATCCACCACTGTGACACTCATGTGTAACTCCTTCTCAGGGAATGCTGCCAATCTATATGGAACATCATTTATAATCCCTATGATAGGCACTACCTGAGAATCCATTGCATAGCATTTACCATATGTACTATCTATTTCTAAACCCATTGCATGGATTATCTTTACTGGCATCACGTTGTTAGATGCTCCCGAGTCAATCATACAATTTCTCAACATTTTTCCATCAATAATCAAGCTCAAGAAAAATGGATTGACATTGTTGGGGTTAGCTATAATAGTAGTTCCTAGATATATTTGAGGGATATATGTGGTAACTTCTTCCACAATTTTTTGCTTTTCATGATCCTCTTTTGAGTCTATCTGATTAGAGACGACCTTACCCCTTTGATTTGTAGGAATGCTATTAATCAGTGCAACATTTTTATCCTTATGTTATTCTATTTGCATCATTTCTAAAAATGGAATAGTAACCCTGACCTGAGAAGGTACTTGGAACATATCTATTCTAGTGTATTTTGGTAATTCAGGAAAATTTGTGTCCTTAGAAATTAACTTTTCTTTTCCGTTGGGAGTTTCATCATCATGAGGGTGTTGATTACTAACCTTGATATTTTGGGAGACAGTTTCACCCTTTATCTTGGTCTTATCTACTTTCTTTACCCATATCTTAGGCTCCCTAATTTCCTTAGGCTTTGAATCCATATTCTTAGCCTCACCACTGATGTTTGTTCTAGCTGCATATTTATCCTTTAAAAATAGACTGCAAGGCTTACCTGAATCACCTAGAATAGTTCGGTTTCTCAATTTTATGTTGTTCCTTGCCCTAGCAACCAGAGCAACTATATATTTTTCAATTTCCTCATTAGAGGGTCTTCTCAAAACAATACTATCTATTTCCAATTCGTTCACAAAGCGATCATCATTATCCCCTTCATTTGAAAACACTTGCTGGTGATGAACATCATTCTATTGTCTTTGAGTATCAACATCTCTACCACATGGCTCATCATCTGAGGAGTAATCCTCATAGGCCAAATCAGCTGGTCCTAATAATACATTAGTCATTGTATTCTAATCTTGGGGAGACTAGGCATCTCCCGAGTCCTCCTGAGATTCCACCATTGATTGTGCTACTGCACATTGTTGCAAAGAATGTGGCATCCCACACACTTCACGCCATGGTAATTTTTTTGTTACATTTAGAGAATGATTTTGTAAGGGATCAAGTGGAACTTTATTATTTCTTTGATTTCCTTGTATGGGCTTCCCATTATTCTAGTTAGTGTTGTAAGGATAATCCTGCAACTTGGGAGGCCTTTCATTTCTTTGAAACTAAGGCTTGTCATTTTTTGCTTTCTTTTGTAGCAGGGTAAGGACTTGATCTATCTTCTCATCAACAGTCATGGGCTTCCTAGCCTTTTCAATTTAGTTCCTTGTGCCTTTGGGAGCTTTGGGATCTTCCCTTCTCCCCACTTTTCTAGAAGCTCTTCTATTATTTTCAGTATTTACCGCCATCTTATATGCTTGTCTCAAATTTTGAGGGTATTTATCTCTTAGTAGATAGCACATTTTAGCATCATAGGTATTACAATATACAACTAGGCATGCACTTTTGTTAGGCATTAAGTATGCAGGGACTCCTGTCATGGATTTCTGGAAATGAGCATTAAACTCAATAACCAATTGATTATATCCCTTGGTAATATTATTTAAGTCATTCCATTTAAACCTTGGGTCAGTTTGATCCCTGTATTGTTCCTTGAAGAATCTGCAAAAAGAATCTCTAGAATCAATACTAGCATTGATCCGGTAACCCTCTATACCAATCTCTAGCATCTTCAACCAATGACTGCATGAAATATTCCATTGCTACATCATCATACCATAACTGAAAATCTTCAACAAAACCTTGGAAATATTTTAGATGATCTTCCCCACTAAAAGCATTATTACCAGTGAATTTTGGGAGATGTTTACGTGCATTATCTGGGACTCAATTCGGGTATCCCCGAATGTTTTCAAAGCACAATTGTATATATCTATCAACATGGGGTGCTCTCTCACCATGCTCATTTTTGGGGGTGCCTTGCTGCTCAACATCCTTCTTATCACCCCCCTCTTTATCTTTCCCACTACTACCATGCTTTCTAATTTTTCTAGTACTTCCTTCTTCATCCTCTAAGTAGGAACTAAAATTTTTGTGACCACCTCCACCTCCGCCACCTTGATTACCACCACCACCCCCTTTAGGGATTTTCTTTTCATAATTTTTGCTTAATGACTCATTTTCACTATGCCCTGAACTAGAGGCTTCAGGGGTAGGTGTAGACATCTTTAGGAAAGCTATATTTCTTGCCATTTTGGTGTTAGTAGCTTCTATCTCCACATTTCTTAGATCAACCTACAACTGATCATTTATTAATTACAATCTCAGGAGTTCAGGGTTTTGGGGGAAATCTAATTGTCTGTGGTTAGTTTTGACTCCTTTGTTAGTAACAGTATTTGTTTCAACATTATTATCAGCATGGCTCTTATAATTGAAACAACCATGGAAATTTTTCTTGGACTGACCCATAGGGGTTTTCCCATGATCCACAAAGGTTGCCTTCTTAGACCCAGCAAATAGGCCAGAAGTTTTAGTAGTCAGGATAAAAGAGGTATATGTAGCAGTGGCAGCAGTTCCCATAGAAATTATTGCATTAGGCATCTCATGAGCCTGTTTAGCAGCTACCTTAGCTACCGTTTCCTCAAAGGATTTTCTCTTAGCTGCTTCCTTTCTCATCTTTTCAACCTTCTTTTTTTGAGCAATTCTTTTGAGCTGCTTGGCTCAGAATCTCTCCATATTCTCTTTTCTTATCTTGTCCCTATTGTCCTCCCCCTCTTGTAACCTCTTTTTTTCTTCAATCAAGTTTTGCATATCTCTATCTATATCCGTTTCATTTTCAAGGATATCTCCTACCTCACTTGGACTAAGAGTATAATAAGGTTTTTCTACCTGATCCTTGTCTTGAGGAAAGGTAATTACTCATCCAAAGAGGCCCCTCATGGTTTGAAATTTTTTCTAGTGAAAATAGACACAGCACCAAGTGTTGTGGCTTCTGGGAACTGTTTATCTTGTTCCCAGAAACCCCATCTTTCTTCCTCTTTAGACATATCATCTTCAACTTCACGACTCATTTCAATAGGAAAACTGCCATGATCCATATTAGATATAAAAACTTCTAAGGTATCTCCACTGATAAAAGCACTATTTACCTTAGCATGTAAAGTAGGAGAAGAAACAATAGGAGACGAAACAACTTACTTGGTGTATCATTTACTTTCACCCATCTTTTGTCTTGTCTAGGTTCGAGCTCTACCATTGGCTCCAGATTCTTTTCTGAGTAGCTTCTAGTCTTCTTCATGGCTCTTGATGCACGAGGACCTTCCTTTGTGCGTTGCTTTTGGTACTTTATATGAATATTAGTGTTTGAGATTTCAGAGTCGCCACCCAAAATGTTGGGAATTATGAAGTGATTACACTTCACTTTTGCACTCATGACTTTGGATAATATCCTAAACATTACCCCACATTGAAAAAGAACATACAAAAACTAGATGCATGTGCTAGACATGACAAATATAACCACAATTTAAAACAATTATTTTCCAGTAATGAGAATATTGTGAAAAATGACTCTAACTATACCAGATCTGTACTAGAGACTTTGAATTTGATAATTCCCCAGTAGAGTCACCATTCTGATGGTTTTTGAGAATATAACCCAAGCGGATTCCCGAGAGCTTCTATGGACTTGCCGCATTCAATAATAAAAGTCTAGGAAGGGATTGGCCAACTCGATGAGAAAAGCAATAATGATAATTATCCTACACTTCAAGCTCTGTAAGACCTAGGGGCATATTCCCTACAATATGATTTCAAATGCAACTTAAAACAATCTCAACTACATATTCATGAACAATAGATAGATTCCCCAACCACGCTAAAAGATGAAAACCTTCAAGAAATTGGCTATTCCTCGAAAAGGTTCGACTCCAATTTAGTAGAGAATCACAAGCATAACTAAACTAGGTTGATAGTAAATATTTGGATAAAATGTTTTACCATCAAAACATAAGACATGGGAAACATAACCATGATCAGGAAACTAGTGCCATATCCTAAAGCACGGAGTCAAATGAGAAAACTGAACTATAGAGTAAATTTCATCCTAGACAATTATGATCTATATAGACTGCTTTACAATCCATAGATTTATACTGAAGTCTATCACTACTTTGTTAATCCAGTTGCTAGCCTGAATGAACTTACACATTAACTGAGATATTTAACCAATCCTTTGAACCAGAGCCATCGTTAAAATATAATTCATAGTAAAGAACAATTAAGATTAATGAAAATAATCTTTGATTAATATTTCATTAAAAATTCACACAAGATATCACAACAGGAGAGAAAACAGACTCAAGAGATTTTCATATTCAATACAAACATGCCTAAGAACCCCATAATTGACCAAGTTCTTTTATCTAACTCAAAATTGTAAGACCATGATTTACATTCATACTCTCTGTATCATAAAACTCTTCTTTCTCAAATATGGGATTCAACAGCCGACCTTGAACCACGGCCCAAAATTCCCTTTTATAAAACAAGGGAGCAAAACAAGCTTCAGGTCGGAGGGTACACATGTCGATTTTTCATTGGACCTCTAATTCCAAATTCAGTTACATTTGCATCATGCAATTGGAAGGAAAAAAAGGCATAAGACAAGAATAATCATTAGTTGCTATGGAAGAAGAGAAATTGCCTTTCAAACAGCAACTCGTGCATACCAAAGGCATCTTTAACCATTATAAAACTTTATTCCACCTTAGCAGCTTGTACCTAAAGTCAAATGAAGAATGCGTATTTTCAAGTGTAACTTTTGAGGCCAAACCTATATTATACATGACCAAGTCATATTTTTAAACCTTAGTACTCATATTTCAAACTCATCGATGAATACCTTTTTCCATAATTCAAACTGTTCCTCGAATGACCACTTAAAAGCAATAACCTGATTAAACTTATCTCGATAAGGTGCATATTTTACCATTACTGTTGTGGCCTCCTTATCAAAGTCTTCTAAGAAACTAATAACAAATGATAGTTTCTCAAGTTTATTCTCCAGCATACCAATGTCAGCAGTCCTGCATATCTCATGGGTTTGAGCTACCATTATATTATCCATTTGATCTTTCCAAACCTACAAAGGTTTTACCTCATCATGACTATGCAGAATTTTTGGTAATGGAGTTAAGTCCATCCCATAATATTTGGCCTTTAAATCCTTGATCTTTAACTCCATAGGAGCAACATACCCCTAAAACTTTTTCTCTAGAACTCTTTTGACAAATTGGTAAGTTGGTATAACCATAGGATTCTTATCCCCATGTTGTTTTTCTCCCACTACCATAAATTTCAGTTTCTCAAATTTGGGGCTCCATCTATCCAGAAATGGGGTGGCCAATTGTCTATCTCTCAGGAACATGTTAAGTGCTTGCAACATCAGAGAATAACTCGTATGAACACTATTTAATTTTCCTTAGACCCTTCTATTTAAATGTCTCAACATAGTCTCCACAATCATCGAGTTTCTCTTCCCTATTGATTCTTGGATTTGTGGCACCATCTCCTTATACTCCTCAACATGACAAAATTAATTTCTCCTTAGAGATTCCTCCTCCCGAGCTATTAGCCATTTCAACTATAATAAGAACCTATCCCATATTATATGGAACAATACCTAAGGACTGTCCTTGTGAAGAGGGTTGAGGTTGCTCCACTAGTGGGTCAGAGATAGTGTGGCTAAAGCTAGCCTGCCCTTGAGAGTTCAATATCTCCATTTCTTGCTTTAATAATGCCAACTCAGTTTCTAGCTTAGCCACCTTTTGTTGAATCTTATTATATTCAATAATAATGTCATTGTATTGCCCTCTCAAAGTATCTCGATCCTTTGTCAAATCCTGAACAGTTGCCCTAGTGAACTTGGCAACATTCACGACCATATCTGTAGCCTCCAGTGTTGGGGTATCAACAACTCTTCTTACAATAAGGTGACCACTCAAATCAGATGGTTCTCCAACTACTAGCTTTCTAGATCTAGTGGACAAAGACCAGATTGCCAAGGCATCCCACTTCTCACTAAAGGATGACCCTTTAAGTGCCAATGCAGCTTCTTCATCGGTTGCAAGAAGTGGCCTATTGGCCCTTCTTATTGTATCAAACACCACAGCATCTGCAATATCCCATTCAAGAAGTAACAACACTCCACTCTTTTGTACCAATTATCTACCCTGCTCTAGTGTTATTTCTTTGATTCTTTCCTTCATTTGCAACCTGATTTTAGACTGAATTACTTGTTTTGAGAGTTTAGGGTGAAATTTTTTTTCTTGGGCCACCTTCTCAGCATATAATGAAACATGTTCTCTCCATACAAAATCCTTAAAAGAATTGGTTTTGATAAAAGAGTCATCCATCATGAACTCTCTGTAGGCTTCCATCCTCATATCGTCATTGTTGGTTATCCCCCTTATTTCATCTTTTCCCAGCCTTAGAACAACTGTTCTAGAATTTGATGGAATGTCTTGTGGAAAAGATGGAATTCCTTGATGCATTTCATCATGAGTGACAGTAATCTCTTTGTCCCCATAATCATCATATTCAATCACTTTTGTTCTTTCAATTTTCTGTCTCTTTGGTGATGATGGACATGTTTGGTCAGAAAACCTTCGAGGGGAATCCAGATCAACAATATGTGGCAATGACTACCCTAAAGATGAAGGTACAATGCCCTTAGCAACTTCTTCAGCCCTGCTTCCTCTTCTAGAAAAAACCTTCATCTTCTTTGGGGGTTGATAGGTAAGTCTTTCCTCCAACCTTACTTCAAGGTATTCCTCAATATTTTGTAACTTTCTCCTTTCTTCCACAACTCGTTCATCCTTCAGAATCCTCACCAAATTTTCAAAATTGTTGTAGACATGGAAAATGTATAGTTTCATCTTGGCACACCTGATCCCGATCACTAATGTCATTTCCTCTGGAATCACACTCTCAACATTTCATCATAATTCTATCCCTTAATCTAATGAATCACTATTTATCTAATTAAGTCAATCACCTCCTTTTTCATTAAATTAATCAATTTAATTTAATTAACCTTTCATTTCCATTTAATTAAATAAATCATTTTATTTGATTAAATTCTCTAAATTCATCTTATTAAATTAAATAAATTAAACCTTATTTGATTTAATCTAATATTTTCCTCCTTAGTTAAATAAATCAAATAATTTATTTAATTAATCCCTTCCTCTCAATTTGATTTAAATCAATTCATAAATTTAAGTCTAAATTGTCACATCATCTAATTCTTCATTAAATTAATCAAAACTATGATTAAGTTAATCCCTCTCATTAAAATCCTCTAGAGAATGCAAGTTGCACAATAAATCAATTACTTTGATTTATTAATTCATCTATTTTCTCTCAACATGGCATCAAAAAGGGAATATTCCTTTATTTGAATTCAAAAAGGCCAAGTGGACTTAGTCCTTCCAACAACACATTTAAGACCTCTTACATGTCCTTAGCCTTGAGCCAAGTGACATTAACTTCATTTCTCTTCCCTCTTCAACAAGTCATCTCACAATTTCAAATTCAAATTTGTGCATTTATTGGCACTTTGGCCAAAATGTGCACAACCACTAACCATTCACATCATGACATGTGGCATTCAACCATTGGATTGAAAGTTAGTCCCACATTGCTCAAATCTCACTTTCTCTTCCAAATTGAAAGTTATAAATTGGAGACTCCTCTCCTCATTTCTCATCCACAATTTGAGTAAACTTATTATACTCAAATCCATCTTCAAGCATAGCCATTCTTATCTATTTTTATCAAGTTCTTAGCTAGGTTATTCAGAAATTCAACCATCAAGTGGATCAATCACTCAATCATCAACAAAGCTTACAAAGGAGTTGGGAAAGGGCCAATTTCGACACACCAATCGACACCAACTCCCCCATGGGATCAAGAGTTTGCTTAGTTTAGATAGATTTAATCTGGTTTATTGCATTGTTCTTCATTTTTCATTTCTATCTAAATTTTGTAAATGGATTTCATGGGGAATCTTGATTCTCACTTGCATTTGATCTAACATTGTGCTTGTTTGTTATGTTTGTACATTTGCAAAATTAGGGTTCACAATTGTCAATGGCATATATAGCCCTGTTCAACTCACCATTGATATTTGGTATGGAATTGAAAGAAGGTATCTTTTCTTGCTTCTTCTTCACCATCTTGGTAAAGGAAATATACTTTGCCTTTCTCTCCTCTTGTATCTCTAAATAAAAAATATTCCTAATAATGTCCTCAGAAAAATAGAAATTGTGAACAAAAATTCCAATATGGTGCTTGGCCTTCATTTGAGAAATAAAACCCTCAGGGTCATGATTCATAGGGCGTACATTCTTTAATCCATAAGGTCTAAGAAGTGTGTATAAATCCTTTCATCCTCCTTTTTCCATAACAAAATCAGCAAACACAATATACTCAACAAAGAAAGATCCCTTCTTTTGTTCTACTAGAAAATGTAAATCCTAAGCACACCTCAACTGCCTCATGATTTCTAGAAACCCAATTCTTAGAGGCACATCTTTGGGTAAAACATATGGGTTGGTATTTGTGCCATATACTCTAAATTTTTTTGTATTACGATAAGGGATAATATCTCCCCAATTATGTGTCAAATTTAATTCAGGCCTTCTTTCCATTAGCCTCAAGAAATCATGGATCTCCTTAAGAATCCTGGGTGGATTATGAACCATATCTCTTCTCAACTTGGACCCAAAGACATTTTGGAATGTTACATAATAAAATTTATTATCATGCATATCAAGGATCCTAGTCCAATATTGGAGGGGCATGCCAACATTATCCTCTTTCTTCTTCAATTCCATATCCTACCCAAAAACTGCCTGGCTCATATACAAAAACATATGCATCAACAAGGAAAACCACTTGAAACCAACCCAATTCTTTCCTTCCTTAAGGGCCACCAGACATCCATGCATTTTTTTTGCCAAGTAAATGGAAAAATGATATACCACATTAAAACCCAGATGTTGGAGATTGACAGCCATATACATGATATCAGTAGGCAAAGTGGTCTTCAAACTAATTCTGAGAACTTGACACAAGGCACAAAATATCTTCTTGAAATAGTTAGAAAAGTAATTGATAGGAAAAGGTTTTGGCTTATTTTTACCAATCACTACATGATTACTATTCTTTCCTCTTCTCGAGGCTGCCAAATGAGTTAATAACAGAGATATTCTGAACAAACCCTTAGTATTTATGTATTTTTCTCTGAAAACCTCAAGATTAATAGTAACCATATCTTGACTCCATTCATGTAGACCAAATATATCTTTACTTTCCTCCCTGGTTATCTTCACCATTTCTATGCCAGAATGTGTTCTAACGATTCTGGTTACAGGGTCATACCTTGCAGCGACATCTTTCAACAAATCTACATCCAAATATACATTAGTGACCACCAGCTTACCAAGATCCAACCTCCAAGGGTTACACAAAGGAACACATAAATTCCTGTTCCCAAACCAATTTGAGAACAACTGCCATCCAGTATATGGTAGCTCAGCGTCCCAAATCGCACATTGCTTATTATTTAACCCTTCCAGGAGTAAGGGCCCATAAAACAAAGCCTTTCCCTCAAGATTTTTGATGGTAGAGGGTTTTAACAAGTCTATAATATCCTGGGAAAAGGGCCTAGTAGAGGTTTCAAAGCTAGAGCTTTGGGCCTTGGGTGCCATTTATATAAGATAGAGAAAAATTTGAGCTAGGGTTTTGAAGTGTCAAACAATTATAGCTTACACCCTAAAGCCTTTAAAAAATATGCTTCATAATTCAAGAAGCTACATCAATTATCAGGACAAGCTTTAAAACATTTTGAAGAGAAATTACCCAAACAATCTCTTAGGAATAAAACAAAATGCAGTCGATAATTGTTATTAAAAAACCATAAGACCTTCTGAAAACACAAGATATGGTATATATGTTACTTACGGTTTCACCTATAGAATGTTAATGGCAGTGAGGCTAAATTTTCATGAAGACAACTCGCTTCACTTGGTACTAGGAAGTTCTTCTTTAGCGTGGAGATAAGAATGAAAATAGAAATTCACTAGTCTTTTAGCATTTAATTATGGGGGAACAGTTGGAACTCAACCATTACTATTCACTCGTGTGAGACAAAATGGCTATAGTACAACATCAGATTATTTCAAATGTTAGTTGTTGATCCAAGTCAATGTAAGGCAGAAAGAATGACTCAGATTGAGTCAAAAGTGGTTTGAAAATGCCACGTCTAATCACCAGACCTTAGGCGAATAGAAATTCATCTACAAGACACCACCTTAACACAAACGGGTCCCACGTCGATGACCTCTTACACAACATCAGCGTCCACACGTCAACATCTAGCACACCTCGCAACATTATTGAAACTGGTGTTTTAATTGTGCGAGGTCCGTGAGGAACGGACATGATGCATTGCTGACAATAACAACTATCAACATTAGCATCCTTCGTCACTCAACAAGAAAGATTGGGCCCCACGGTCGCAGGTGATAGATGGCAGCATCTCGCACAACTCACAACATTATTGTGACGTCATCGAAAACCTTGCGAGGCCACCAGGGAATGGTCAAGATGCAAATCATTAGATCCGACGGTTAAGAAACCTACACATGCAAAAAATTTATTCATAAAAAAGGGACTGACTTGGTGGACGGGGAAATGACCCTCGAGGCCGAAAATTTTAGATATTTATCTAAAACTTTAGTCATTTATCAACCTGACACTAAGGAATAATAAAACATAGTCAAAACACAAAAGACGGAGAGGGCAGGTAAAGAGGGGTCGGTAATGCAACGACCAGAAAGGTTTCAGACCATACATAACTGACTGGCCACCTACAATAACAAGACAACATTCAAATAGAAAAAGCCACGACCAAGACTTGTCCAAGACTAAGTAAAAACAAATTTATGGGGGAGAATTAAAAGCTCCACCAACATGAACAATAAATTAATCATCTATGCAAAATAGCCACATGAAATGACTTACTTTATAGATGCACAGAAATAACTAAAACAATAAACCAACGGCAAAAAAATTACTAACCCTAACCATGTTTTTTGATAAAAGAAAAAAAATTTTACTACCATTTCTCCATCCATACAAAGCAATAATCTCTTTCAAATCTCCAAAATGGGTATAACGCCAAAGATAGACACATATAACAAGAAGACATGAACAATAAATCAACCATCTATGCAAAACACCCATGTAAAAGGACTTACAGATTTTAGAGAACAACAATTTTCAATCTAGCATAGAACGGTTCAGAAGCCATCAATTTTTCGAATAGTCTACTATCAAACCAGCCACAAAGATGATTTTTAAAATAGTCTACTCTGAAACCAACACCATAATGGTTGTTTTGACAATACAACTTAATAAAAGTATACTTTCCCACACTGCAACACTCATTATTGCATTTTCTTCATCCACCTGCATTTACTTATTTCACCCCCATACGCAACAATGACAGAATGCATTAACACTCCAGTGAGCAAACACTTATCATTTAGCTTTCACGTACTTAAGGACACCAACTCCACCACCGCCAACCCACTTAATTACAAAGCTCCACGTCGCCACAAAAAAAACCCGGTCAAGTCACCGCTAGTCGACACATCTCTAGGGCCAGAAAATCCAATTCACGACTGGGATGACAAGAATGCCAGCGAAAACTTCAAATAAAATAGCATATTGGCTAACTAGAATATCTATCTTCAAAATAAATAATTTCAAAGACATTGAGACCATTCTGAATGCATTTATTTCACATCAATCATAATATAAGAAAAATAGATATCTAGAGAAAGATATCTATTAACATCTCTTACATTTATTTTTTTAGATTATATATAGCTTCAATTTATAATATCACTTACATATATAAATAAAATTAATATTACTTTTCAGACATAGATACAAGTTATTTCAGTCTATTCACTTCAACAATGATTAAATGATTTATATAAGTGTAAAAAATATAGACAAACACACAATTGGTAGCTCCAAAATTGGATTGATGACATCAACCTCATACTAAGGGATTTGTTTTAGAAGAAACATGGTATAAAACAATCTTTCAACTTATGGAATTGATTAGAGAGAATTGGTAGTTGCATCTAATCGAAGTGATGTTTGGTCATATCTTAACAAGATACCCAATTGAGACTGGTTTGAAAAAACTTTTTGAAAATATAAGTTAGGAGATACATGTGATTAAGGTTATTTTGAGATGATTTTGTCATTTCTTTAAAATGTGTAAAAAAAATTTAATTATCATAAACAATAGGGTGGAAGATTTTATAATATGGAAATCAAACATTCTCACTATAATACAATGGAGTGATGAAATTAAAATTTACAAACAAATCACAATACAATTTTTCACACAATACTCTTATTGCATTAATCATAAATATAGATCTCTATTTATACTTTACTACTACCATTGGTACATCATTTCTTTGTTAACAGATAATCAAAAGATGATTATGACAATGTTTATTATCGTACATAATCCCCCATAATAAACATTGAAAAAATGGTCATTGTTTCATATTTTCTCCCTAGGTCATCCCACAATTATGGGTCTCAAACTTGTGGCATCCTGATTTTTTCTTGAAATCACATATTTTTAGAAAAAACAAATGATTTAAGCTTTGAGGGATTCCATCTAAAGGGTTTTAATTGAAGAGGGTTAGATAAGACCCCATTAGATCAAACCCCCTTGGATAGAACTCATCTAGTCTTAAAATATACCCATAATGGAGTCTCCATGGCACAATCAAAATGTTGGCAAAAATAAATTTTTTTTACCTTTTAAGGGATTTAATAAATTCATTAGAAATTATGTAAATTTTAAGTATGTAGCTCTTATTATAAGATCTCCAAAAAGTATAATTTTAAATATTTTTAATTTTATTATTATAGTTATATTTTATTTCTTGTGAACATTACTTTTTCACTAAACATCATGGTATTTGTTTCATACACATGAAAAAATAGAAAAACAGAGAATTTAAAAAAAAAATGTGTCTGCACCAATCATTGATATTCTATTTCATCAAAACATGTTATGCATGATGACTTACACCTATGTCTTGATTATAATTACTTTGACTTCAAAAATTAATTTAAAAAAACTATGCAACCAAAAATTATGAAAAAACATCCATGCACTAGATATTGATGTCCTTTTATATTAATGTAAGATCCATTTTTGAAGTAAACTTTAAAGCCATTTTGCAATAACTTCCCAACACTAGTCAAGCTATATGTGCTAAAATATTATACACATCAAGGATATATTTTGTTCCTTCTTACTTTGTTCTAATTTTTATGCTCCCTTACCCATGACAATTATAGTATTTTCATTTTTATATTGTCTTCGGATTGAGCTAATTCATCAATTCATGAAAATATTTCTCTATTTCTAGTTATATTATTATTACAACCGCTATCTAAATAACAAACATCTCTTTTACTTTTTTCAACAATATTACTAATATAACAATAATCTTCAATTTCATTTCGCTTGAAAAATATACATTTTTTTAATTATACATTTTATTTTGATAAGCATAATGACCATATTTTTGGTCATATTGGCTTTGGATGCTTGGTTTATCATACCTTTACTTGTTTCCTTGTTTTTCCTTTTTCATTTGCTTCATGGTAGTTCTCATTCTTGCTTCCTCCCTTGATATTATTCTTGGTCCTATCTCTTGAAAATCATCTTCCTATTCTTCCTGTGTTGTTTTCTATGCATCTTCAAAAGATTGGAGATGCTCCTTCAAATTCTCTTTTTTTTTCTTTTTCCTTGAATGATACTTGTTCTTTGAATATTGTATTAGGGAGGAATTGGTTGATAATTCAACTATTGCTCATGAGTTTGTAGGGAACCCACTAATTCATCCAAAGAGAATTATGACAAATCTTTGATTCTTCAATAGTGATAACAATAGAGTCAAACCTGACTGATAGACTCCTCAATACCATGCCCACCATTATTTGATTATTAATAGTTCCTCTATCCATTATAATTTAATTGATAACACTGATTGCATGGGTAAAGAAATCAATTGTGCATTCTAAATCTCTCATTTGTAAATTTGTAAATATTTTTTTTTAACCTTTCCAATCTTATTGACTTTACTTTTGTAGTAACTTGTTAAGAATTTTGTATGGTGTCCCATGCTTTCTTTGATTAGATGTTAATAAAATCCTTTGAAAGATAGACACATCAATTGCTTGTGTTACAAACAATAGGACGCTTTTATCATCCTGGCAATTTTCCTTCACTAAATCGTTTTGAGCTTGAGTGAGAATATTATATGTTGCTTGACCTTGAAGTTTTGGATATCCATTTTCTGGTAAGTCCCAAACTCTTGTAATCCAATTAGAAATCCATCTATATTTTCTAGTAATCATATTTTTTTTGTCTTTTAAACATCAAAGTGATTGTTATAGTAAAGATGGATCATTAGATGAAGCGAATGTCTAAATGAATTTCTAGAGCAGCAGCAGTCGGGTCTTCAGTAGAAAGAATTTAGTTTAAATTACCAAAATGAAAAATGTGGTCACATCACTGACAACAACTTCAACTCCGCGTGGGGAAATGATAGTGGAAGGCATGAACTGAAAGCCATTGTGGACCTCCATGTTTGTGTTGTACACTACGCTCATCTTTACTGATGGAGTAAACATATCAAGAACATCTCAAAGGCAATTGTGACTTGGATATAAATTGTATATAATATGTAAACGTAATGATGTCGACGAATTCGTTGTGGGCTCTGCTAAAGACTTTAGGAATTGGATCGAACAACTTTTACTCTCCTAATCCATTAAAAATGTTAAATGGGTGCATTAGCTAAAGTAAACCTCTACATTTTCTAAAACACGGATTAGAAAAACGAATCAAATATGTCACAGCAGACTTAAATATGTTCTAATCATACGATCTCATCCTATATATATATTTATTTATTTATTTACGGGTAAATAGAGTGAAATCTATGCTGCATGTTCTTATACAATTAATGATTGCACGCTTGTAGAGCTTTAGTATTTTTCTATGAGAGAGATCATAAATTCAAAGGGCTGGTTCTCTTTTTAATAGAAAAAACATAAAGATGTTTTAATTATGAAAATTCAAATAAAAGAATAGTTAATTCTAGTCAAATATATAGGCGAGAGGGGCCCATAGTGGTGCACTCTATCTTTAGAGGTTCATGTGGATCCAATAACCAGAAAAAATTGCCCGTCACATCACCCTGTCACACGTGCATCTAAATTTTTATTTTTATTTTTCAAAATTTTCCACCTCACCACGTGTCATGCATCGATTGGTCCATGTTGTTCCTAACAGGCCCATTATGAGGTTCGCCTGATAGTGGAATGTGTCCACCTTTGTAGGCAACATGAAGGAAATTAGGCTTTGGGTTGGACAGACGTGTGACGCCAGAACACCTCACCACCTCAATTTTCTAGTTGAGAGCATTAATTGCATATCACCTCCTTTGTTAGCTCCACTCGACAACCTTTTTTATGTGTCCCTTCACATTTACATGGCCTCATTGGTGCATAATTCAAAGATCAAGGTTCATTCAATGCTCTAAATAGATGTTTGACTCTCCATGATTCATTATTCAGCTCTACATGATTCATTATTTGGCTCTACACTCTCAAAAGCTCCCTTTCCCTTTTAGGTGAGGTTTTTTACCTCACTAGGCCTGCACCATAGGCCTGCACCATTGCCTTTCATTGTGACGGTATTCTATCATGCACATTATTATTTTTTCCTTCATTGCACAAACTTTAAGTATGCAATTTTCTCTTTATATTTGATGGCTACTACAAAATATGAAAAGGGTTTCATTTGATTTCATTTCAAAAATACTCCTCCATGCACTTGTACTCTTTTGTTCTTCATTGCATGATTTTTTACTCTGCAATTTGGCTTTAATATTTTCTTGCTAAGTTATGAAATACGAAAAGGGTTCCATTGGTTATCATTTTAACAATATTCTACCATGCACTTGTATTATTCAGTTTATCATTGCACAAAGTTTAACTCTGCATTTTGGGTTTTAGATATGTTTCATATTATGATATATGATTAGGGTTTCACTAGTTTTCATGTCGACAATTATGTGCCATGCACTTCTATTATTCTATTCTTCAATGCACAAACATTCACTATGTATTTTTCATAAAATATATTTTGTTTAATATGAAATATGAAAAGGGTTTCAATGGTTTTCATGTAGACGGTTTTGTGCCAGCACTTCTACTATTATGTTCTTCATTGCACAAACTTTCACTCTGCAATGTGCTTTCAATATTTGTTTGTTGGTATGAAATATGGAAAAGGTTTTAGGGCTTTTCATTTTAATGGATTTGTGCTATGAAATTCTACTATTCTATTCTTCATTGCACAAACATTCAGTCCACAATTTTATATTTATATTAGTTTGTTATTCTGAAATATTAAAAGGGTTTCACTAGTTCTCATTTGATGACATTCTACCTTACACTTATATTATTTTTTTATTATTACATAATAATGAAGAATCTATAATTTTTCTTTTTATATTTGATTGTTTTTTATTAAGTCAGTCGAGGTTTTGAAAGGGCCCTAATCCCTTTTATAGGCAAGGATAGTACCATACAAAGCTTACAACTATGTAGAACAACCTGATAAAATAGACTGGCCAAACACAACAACTAGTTAGGAATAGCAGGACAAAAACAACCACATCAAAAACCAAAGCACAAAAGCTCAACAAAACAAACTAGCCAAACATAGCCAACCAGTCAAATACAACAAGACAATAACCTCAGAAAACCAACTAGTAGGAAGGAATGAGCTACCAAGAAAAGACCAAGAAAAAATAGTATTAAACGAAACTGTGACCTGCTTAGAGTTACGCTTCTTCTGTTTATGCACTGTTGTCCAAGAAGGATCAAAAACCAAAATTGTAAAATTTTGATTAGAAGGGAAAGACTCCCCTCTAGAGTAGCAAACAAGATGAACAGTAGATACTTTAGGTGAAGCATTCAAAGCTAGGCTTGAAGCAACATGATTCGAAAAAATAGGGATCTCAGGGGAGGCATCGCACACAACATTAGGAGCATCCATGATCAGAGATTGTATAGCAAAATCCACAGTCATAGTTAAGACCACCTTTTTCAAAGAGGGGGTAGCAGGGACCTCGAGGGAATCATCACACCCAACATTAGGAGCAGTCTTATTTGGAGACAACAGAACAAAATCCAAAGGAAGAACATCATCTACCAAAGGAATAATATTTGTTTGCATAGAAGGAGAAGGAGGCCATGAACTTTCATCAAGAGAAACATAGTTCACAACATGAAACACTGTTAAATGTTCACGAAGATAATTCTTCCACTAGGCAGATGAGGAAGTAGGGTGGGAGATTCTAGAATAGTCATGCACCAAGTGACCAACAACAAAACAATGTTTGCAATGAAAAGGAATACCTTAGTAATCCACCTGCTAGGACTGGAAAATTTTCACATTTTCACTAGCCTCCATCTCCTTATTTTCAAGTCCCCAAAATAGTCTATTCCACATCAATGTTGTGATCAATACAAATCAAAGAGATTTGTGTGACAAGATCCATCCCACAATCCCATGAGTATGGCCTTTTGCATACTAATATTCCCCTGATCATGACAGAGAAAAACACAAAAAGCAATTAATCTATGTGCCTTTGAGTTCTTCCTCAAGCTTTATCTATAAATTTTTTATTGTCATTTGTCATTTCATTATTCAGCTCCATAATCATTTCATGCCTGGCCAAAATATAGCAGAGTTGCTTCTCATATTATGGATAATTTCTCCTTATTGGAGGGATCATACACATATCTTCCCGATCAACATGTCGCAGATCCTTCATTTGAATGTTTCTTGCATATCGGGGAGACATGAGCTAGGTCACAACAATCAAAAGGCCCCAAAGATAAAAAGAATGCATAATCAGTGGGACATAGCCTATCATTCCATCAATATATGTCTATCGACATGAGAAAAGTAGTCAGAACAAAATTATCAAGTCATGTCGAGCTCGAAAGTCACACCGATTGGGACTCCATCGGCAAAAGACACATACACTCCTACTGATAAAACTAAAGGCTGTTGTGTCAAGGAGACATATATCATCAACTCAAACTCCTTAGATCTCACTAATATCATAAATCATACCAATGGACGAGGTCTTGGGGAGAGTCTGGCCGATTCAGCCGAATAGATAAAAGCAATGAAAGAAACATATCGGGGAAACATGTATGATCAGATTGAAAGCCTTGGGTCTTTTTGATGATGAAGGTCACACCGATGAAAACGATTTCAGGGAAAGTCTCACCGACCCTTCCAGGTTGAAAAGGTAATAAAAGGAAACACATCGGGGAGACCACAACACATCAGCAGAGCGTCTCATTCTCTTGGTGATGGGTCATGTCAGCCCAGTGGTAGTAAGGAATGGCCAATACTTATCAGAAAGACACTGGGTGATGACCGAAGAAACTTTTGAGAAAACTAGACCATCTTAACATCAGTGGAACTTTCCAATTTTCTCCCTGAAGTGATATAAGCTGAACAAAAATAGAAAAGGTTGTGGCACAGTGTCGATAAAATTATCGAAATGGTCCTGTCGATTTGAGAACTAAAGGGATATTTACAATCGAAGAGACATTCAGTTATGTCTTGGTGATCAATCAAAAGCGTATAAACAAAGATAGTGCCAAATGAGAAACACAACTCAGGGTCAAATAAAGAGGGTTTCACCGATGCAAAATTTTGCGTTGCTCTGACAATTCAATTTTCGAGAAGACCATTGCATTCAATTCCAGGGGCAGACATTAATAGCCACATGAATGAACTCCATATAAACATTCATGATCAATAGAAATTAAAAACAAAATGAATAATCAAGAATTTTAGCAAGCGAGCACAGAAGGCCAAGCAGAATTCAAGGAGCATAGTGTGATCAGTAACTCACAAGTAAGTCCACAAAATTGTTTTAAAATTAAGAAATTCTAATTTGAAGAATTTAAAATGGAAGGCCCAAGTTCTAGAAAGAGAAAAGGTAGAAAGGAACAGGGTAAGGGTAGCCTGAGCAAAATCAAGGAACAACGAATTGAAATAGGGGATGAGCCTAAATCAAGAGAAAGGAAGTTCAACCAAGACCTCA
>CM021107.1:35814765-35920201 GCA_007115665.2 Sequoiadendron giganteum
TGATAAAAGAGAGGGATATTTACAATAATAGTAATGAAAGAGTATTGAGGGAAAATGAATTTATGAAGGAAACTAAGTTATTGACATAGGGGGAGAGCTCTCATTCAAAAGGAAAACAAGAGGAAGCACATGTGGCCAAGGCAAGATATGAGGCACTCTGTACAGTACTACAGAAAAATCACACTAACTTGATGATCTGGATGAACAAGTTATGGGGAACTCATTCCAAGAGTCATGTTGTAGTTCAAGAGCATAAAAGGGTGAGTGACCGAATTTAGGATAAGATCCAAGAAGCACAAAAGAAAGATCCTTCTAACAGTGGAAATATAACAACTGTTGAGGATATCTAGAGGAAACATAAAGAGAATCACGATGAGCTTCTAGCATATACAAGGAAACTCATGGATGTTGCAGAAGAGGGAGGTCTTGCACTATTCAAAGAAGGAGGAGAGCATAAGGACATGGATGGATGGATAGAGGAGTGCAGGTCGATATTGCAAAAAGCTTTGGAAGTAGCCAAGAATAAGGACTTATTGTTAGGTGATACTTTTGAGCACATTGAGAAGATGGTAATCATGGAGATAGCTACAAGGAACACTGTAGAAGATGTTGATACTCATGGAAGATAGGATTACCTAGATCACATGACAAACTTCCATCTATGGTTAACCAGAGCTTGATCTTTTTGTTTAATTGTTGTTAATCTCAAAAGAATTTTATCAATAGGCATGTCCCCTTCATGATATTGATATTTATGTTGAACTCTTGATGATTGAGTATGTTTCAGAGGACAATCATGTTCAACATGGCCCCTTTATGTACTTAAAGATCATAATTAAGTATGTTTTAGAGGACAATCCTATTCAACATCATTAAACACACTTTAATTCATGACACCTAGCAAAATTTCCCTGGTGGGACCAAGTCATCGCCTTGGGCAACTTAGTCCCATCTGGCTTAAAATCAAAATTATTTCAATATTCTGGCATGATATTGTTCTGTAAAACCTAAGGTCAACCTATGATGAGGTATTTTTAGGAAATTACCTAGGGCAAATCATGTATAAATAAAGGGTTTTCCTCTCATTTTCACCCCTAACTCCTCATTCTCTCATGATCAAGCTATCTAACTTCATAATCAATTAATCGAGCATTCAAGCACTCTAAGAACTTCAAGCATTCATCCATTGGAGTTGTTACTTGTATATCTTTAAACTTATACTTCAAGGGGCTGGTGAGTTGTAGCTCTTGTATGTTGTTCAATCATCTTTCCCTCTCCATTTCATTTAATTTTCTAGGGTTTGATTACCAAAATGGGGTTGGACTAAGGAAAACCCCTATTCTCTAACTCTAACCCCTTTCCCCCTCTTTTCATGTGTGTTTAGCAAGTCGTGTATATAGATTTGTGAAAGAACAAGGTGTTAAAAGGTGTCAACATCATTCAAAGTCAACAAAAGCCTAAAAGGAGCTTGGTGACAACCTATAGGTCAAAGTCTGCAGATTTGGATCTAGATTTATGTGAAGAGCAAAGGTATAGGATCAAAGCTATAGATTGCAACCTCAATATTCTCGAAAGATGAAGGTGGACTAAGTCACCATCATTGGTGAATTAGTCCCATTATTGGGCCTAAAAAGTGATTTTTCCAAATCTAGATACCCATTTCCCTTAAACCTATTCTGGAAGAATCTCCCCGAAATAGGACTAAGTCGCACAGCTTGGCGTAAGTATCCCAATTGGCCTCAAAATTGAACTATGCAAGATTATAGAGCCTCTCAACATCACATTCTAGTTTCCAAGTGCACCTCTCCAGTCTTCTTCATTTCTGTTACAGTTTGCATGCATGCTTTGGTCATTCTTGCATACAACATTGTGTTTTCAAAAAAAATGCATTTCATTAGCTTGCATTCAATAGTTAGCTTCTTTAATTATTTTTCAGCATTTAGATACATTTCAAGCACATCTATCTTAATCTTGAATGAACCCTTAGATCCCTTTTGGTGGAAAGACCTCTCTCCTTTTAGGTGAAAAAACCCTAGAAGTGTAAGAGAACCTCCTTCCCCCAAAAATCTATGGTTCATTTTGGTGAACTTGAATTTTAACCATTTTTACTTCTGATTTCAAGTGAATTTGCATCCTAGGAAAAGATTGCATCAAAATTGCATTAGGGTTTGTAGGTATGTGCAGGATCATGATGTGCCAAAAAGTGGTGATATGTAAATGATATGATGGCCCATGTGGCTGATGAATTTTTGTTTTCCCAAAATTGATGAAATGAAAAGGGTTTTTAAAGGAGATTCTCAACTTTCCACAAATATTATTTATGATTTACTTTGAATTTAATAAATAATTATTATTTCTTTTCTATTTGAATTACGACTAAAGTCCTAATTGATAGGTTGATTGAAAAACATCTATATCTTTCAAACGTCATTACATTTTTTGAATCCAAAACATGTGTCACATTCTATACTTCACATACTATAGAATTAAAAAAAAAGAATTGAATTTCATGAATTTTTGACCAAGTCAAGGTGGTTAGACATATAAGTTTTTATATTTTTTAAAATTTGTAATAAAAAATTTATAATTAATTATTTACTTGGAAAAAATTTTGAAAAAAATATGCATCACATCGATGCTCTAAAATTTTTAAAAAAAATATTATCATTTTATTATGGTTAGGGTGGTTAGACAAACACCTGCTTCTTCTTTTTTCCCTGAAATTTAAGTATTGCTACATTGAAATTTAAAATTTTCACCAAATAGATTTTTTATTTTTTAAATAAACCTAGTAGTTTAGAAACTACATTCAATTTGATACAGATTCTATTCTTACATATTTTTGAAATAATATAGATAACTTATTCAAATTTTTACATCAAGTTGCCTAACTCTGATTTTTTTGAATTTTATTGCCAATGAAGGGCCTAACTTTTCCATGATGATCCTGCACATACCCTTGCATTGTTTTGCATTCTAGGGTTTTCAAAATTGCATTAGTGAAAAGCTCATATAGTTTGCATTCTTGCATTGCATTTTCATAAAAAAATCCAAAAATTTTGCATCTTCAAACTGTATCTACATTTGAAAAGATTAAAAATCATAAAAACCATTTAAAATTTCTGAAAATTGTCAAAAAAATCACTACTGGGACTAATTCGTCACCCTAGGCAACTTAGTCTAGTTTTATATTTATCACTGCATTTTTTAGAATTTACTCTGTATTTTCTACATTTCTTCTTGTTGTTTTTGTATTTCTGTGTTGTTTTCCAGAATTTTAGTTATCAACCTTTTAGTGCTCTTTGTTTGCATTGCATTTGCATTCACCCTGCATTTAGAAACCTTTGCATGAGTGTTTGGTGTCCTATTGCTGATACCTTAGTGAGAAGAAGTTCGAGACTCATGGCATCTCGTGACAACACACTTGTTGTAGATCTTGGGTTATCTAGAGCTTCCACTCCTAGTATTGATAATAGTGCATTAGACCTGGAAACTACCCTTAGTAACTCTTTGCATTTTGGTAGTATGCATATTAAACATAAACCTGTTGATATCCCACAAGACATGATCATTCACCTTCATGAGGACTTAGCACACTTGCAACATCAAGTGAGCTATGAAACCATTTTTGCTACTGCAATTCCAACTATAGACATCCAGTGCATGCTAGACAGTGACGAAGGCCTAGATGTTGTAAAGAAAATAGTTGAGATATATCAAAAAAATGTTCCTTCCCCCTCTAGTGTCTCTCCACCCACCAACACTGTGCTTAACCAAGGAGGACCTAAAACTCATCCCTCAACAATAACCTCTATACCTACCTATGCTTCTCCTAATGTCACCACCACAATGCAACCAGTTAGTAATGTGATTCCTTCCATTGGTATTCCTACTATCATTCCTTACTCCTATGTGGCATTGGATGTTTTATCCTCTTCTACCATACCTTCCATTAACATTCCATTCACTTTCCCTACCACTACCTACACCACATCACCACTTTCTCTTCCACCTCATACCACTTACACTGAACCTCTCATAACACAACTCTTCCAAACCATCTCATCCATGCAACAAAAAATTTCTACCATTAACCAGAATTATAATGGCCCGCCAACATATTATGTTCACAGCAACCCATTGTCCTTTGAAATATTGTGCACCTTGATGCCACAAGGAGTAGAGATGCCTAGATTTGAGAAATATGGATGGAAGGGAGATCCTTCTAACTGGACCACAAAAAATATGATATGATAAGAGGGAAAGAGGATTCCCCCAAGTAGGCCCCTAGGGTTTTTCACCTACGAGCTTGGTTAGAATAATGACTCTCTTTCACCTAATGATATTTTTTTTGTTGATTTCATTCAAAGGGTAGGGGTTGAATAGGGTTGTGTAGTATGTTTTGAAGTGTGGCTAAATGAAAAAATAAAATGAATCTAAACTACCTATGAAATGTAAACGAAAGAAAATGAAAACTATATGCAAAGTAAACTAAATGACCTAAATGTATGCAATCTAGAAAGAAACTTGAAAATACAGAGATAGTGCACCTAGGAATAGAAAGTGGCAAAATAAGAGCTCCAAAATGTTCTAGAATCTATTGAAAATTTGCACAATGACACTTACACTAGAATGGGTAATGTAGTCTTTCTCTCGAGAAATTTTGTCAGAGTGGGTTTCCGATAAAAGGGTATCAAGAAATGTAAAAACCCTTTTTTAGGCCTGATACAGGGACAAGGTCACCAATGATGGTGACCTAGTCCTCCTAGTGCCTTGGAGAGTTTTGAGGTCTGAATCTGTAGGCCCCCACTTGTACTTCCTTTTTCGACAGATACCCATGTTCGAATCTTTAGAAAATTGTCTACAAGTCATAATTTAGCTCCTTCTAGGGTTTGATGACTTGAGTTTACCTAGATGGAATGATAGCACCCTTTTCAACACTTTACTTCTTGCCAAATTTTCATACAACCTACAAAGCACACATTCAAAGAGAAGGAAAAGGTTAGGGTTAAACAATAGGGGTTTGCCTTAGTCAAACCTCATTTATGGTAATTAAACCCAAATGAAATAGAAATGAAAGGAAAAATGGTTGAATGATAAAACAAATGTAAAAACTCACCAAACCTTTAGTTGAAGATGTCTGCAACATGCAAGAACTAGCTCCAATGGAGGTTGCTTGAAGTGCCTTGTGCTTGAATGCTTGCTTGAGAAGATTGAGTGCTTGAGTGCTTGTGAAGATGAAAAATAATATTATGGGTGTAAATGAGGATGAAAACCCTTATTTATACAAGATATTCCCTAATTTCTTGAAAACAACACATGATAGGCTGACCTTAGATTTTTGGAGGCAAATTCTTGTTAGGTTTTTATTTTTATTTTGAGTTTTATGTCAAAAGGGACTAGGTCGCCCAAATTCGAGTGATGGTCGGTAATTAAGTGGTGTTAAATGATTATTATCGAGCTTGCCTCTTGAAACACACTTAAGTCGGGCCTAAAAGTACATTAAGCAACAAATTTAACATAAGGAAGGGTAAATTTGTTGATGACAACACTTGGACAAATTCAAGTGGTGGTTGGGAATTAAGTGGTGTTAAATGATTATTATCAAGCTTGTCTCTTGAAACACACTTAAGTTGAGCCTAAAAGTACATTAAGGGACAAATTTAACATACGAAAGGGTATATTTGTTGATGACAAGCCTAGGAAAGTGTGAAAATACATTACAACACCTTACAACACTTTGGCACAAGGCTTGGAAAGGGGTAAAAAGGGGTTTTTTAGGTGAATTGTGTTAAAGGGTCTTAGAAAAGTGGGATGATGTGTTACAACACTTTACAACACCTTTATTAAACACCATTAGTTTATTGTTGATTTGCAAGTGTTCAGGCCTAATGTGAATGTCTTGACCACATTACATCATATGAAAGCAAAACAAGGCCAATATCCATGGGAAAAGGCCCAAATGAGTGAAAAAGTGTCAAGGCTACACTTTTTAGTGACACATTTAGCCCCCACTTTAGTGAGAGGATGAACTTGCTTCAAACTCACACTAAAGTAGTCGATTCATGCATATCGAGAGGGATCCAATGTATTCATGCTAGTAAGATTAGATGACATCAATTGAGAGGGATGATCAAGCTCCTAGGATCAAGATCCCATGTAAAATCAAACATAATCACCAAAAATCACACAAGAAAATGATGTGAAGGAGTGAAGAGATGGGGAAGTCAGATGAGGCCTCGACCGTTTGTCTAGCTAGTTGTGGATCAGATCTCGATTGTTTGTCCAAAAGGAAAGTGTACTAACTCTAGTCCAATGAGACTTTCAGTTGTCTACCAGGTGAGAAGGCCCAAAAGGGTGAAGAACATATGCTTAGTTGTTATGCAATCACACACACACAAAGGTGGCTATGGGGAAATTTGTGCTGCTAGTTGGGCTTCCCGCTCAACCATACCAAAGTTATACCTCGTGATAACTTTCATAAGGTGCCAAAAAAGACAAGGGTTCATGGTTCATGAGACAAGAAAACCCTCAGATGCTTAGAACTCATGAACAAGTGCAAGATGGTACCACAAACGTGCAATTTGTGTTATGCAAGGTGGCCATGTATGCAAGATGCAATAATGAAATATGTAAAAATGCAGAATGTAAAAATGCAACATGTAAAATACAAAAATGTATAAATTCTAAATGCAAAAAGAGTGTTCCAAGGAGTCTCATTTATTTCATGTGAGGTCTTTGACTTAGGGAGCATTGTGTCTAATGTTTCGAAAAGAGGACCAATCAAAGAATAGAAAATTCACAACTTAGGGGATGCAGTGTGTCACATTAGGCCACTAAGAGGAATGCAATATTCTTAGATAAGTCACAATTATGAAAGAAATTACACCCAATGTCATCCACAAAGCTAAAAACACATCATTTGAAGTGCCAAGGCTGCACTAGGAACCAAGGACAAAGAAAAACAAATGAAAATGAAAAATAAACAATGCCAATGTATACCCCCACTTTAAAGGAATCACTACAGACTGCTTTGTGAGCAATTGCTTTAAAGTAGAGAAAGGGAAAATGAAAAAATAAATAAAAGGACATGAGAGCCAACTTGGAAAGCCCTATGCCAAGCAATATGTTTCCAAGGGAGGTTACATCATGTAAAATAAAATGGAAAAGAAAAGTAAAGGGGGTTGCCCCCAAAATGAAAAACCACAAACACATAAGGGATTTATGGATTTGGGGTCAGTATGTTTGTTGCTGCAATATTTGTGTATAGAGCTCAAACTGTCATCATCTCCCCAAATACATAGAACTAGAAGAAAGACACAAAGAGAATGAAAAAAAATGAAAAGAAATAGTCATTTTGGGTCAACATGGAAGAGACATAAGATGTCTCAACACTTTGCATCATCCCCAAAAGGACAACAAGATAAAAAGGAAAAGAAAAATAAAAAGAGCCTTTTTGAGTCAACATGAAGGAGACATTATGGTTTGAATGCCTTGCATCATCCTCAAATGGAAGGAAAAAAGAACAAAAGAAAATGGAAAGAGTCCATTTGGGTCAACATGAAGGAGAAATTATGGTCCCAATGCCTTGCATCATCCCCAAATAGAAGGGAAAAAAAGAACAAAAGAAAAGGAAAAGAGTCCATTTGGGTCAACATGAAGGAGACATTACAATCTCAATGCCTTGCATCATCCCCAAATGGAAGGAAAAAGAAGAACAAAAGAAAAGGAAAAGAGTCCATTTGGGTCAACATGAAGGAGACATTGCAGGCTCAATGCCTTGCATCATCCCCAAATGGAAGGAAAAAAAAAAGAACAAAAGAAAAGGAAAAGAGTCCATTTGGGTCAACATGAAGGAGACATTGCAATCTGAATGCCTTGCATCATCCCCAAATGGAAGACAACAAGAAAAATGAAAAAATAAATGAATGCACAACATATAGAAGAATGAAAGAAGACATAGAAACACACAAAAATGAAAAGAAAGAAACTAGTTAGGCAAATGATTGTCAATCATCAAGCTAGTCATCCGCCTCCCAATATTTCTCAATATAAAATTTTGGTTGGCGACTAGCGAGAGGGACAACAAAAATTGCAGAACTAGCGTCAAGTTCAATGCTTGTTTGAGGAGAATTATCATGTATGCTCATGGAAGAGGAGAATAATGAATTCAAAGTTTTGTGTACCTCTTCATCTATTTGATCATTCTCCTCGCCGTCATCATCTAGATTGATGACAATAGGAGGTCAAAGGATAATATCAGGGAAGACATGCAATATTGGTTGTGTTGGGGGTATAGGATCAGGCTATGGGGGTGGAGGAGGAGGGTCATTAGGCACTGCTTCTGGAAAAGGCGGATTATGATTTTCAATATTTTCCTTATCACGTGACTAGCGAGCAAGAGCACGACAATGACACATACACTCCCTAGCTTCTTTATTCCTTTTTGTTCTTTTGTCAAGTGGCATCTAAGAAGAAGCAGGTTGGTCCACTATAGGTTTCTTTTTGTTCCTAGGGGGAGGAACAGGAGGAACCATAGTTGGATCATACACTTTCTCCTTATCTTTATATACTTGTTTGATGCAAGGAGGTAGGATTGAATTTCTTTCATTATCCCTAGGCCTCTCGGATGATGGAAGATGGTTTAGGTGTTGTCTAATTAGGCATGTTGAATTTGAGTTGCAACATAGCTTCGACAAGGATCGATGTTTTTGAGGTAGAAGGAGGTATGTTGCGAAGAGAGATTTCATAGATTTTCTTTGCTTTAAACTTCTAATAGGTGATGAAAAAGAAATATCTTCTTGGAGTGACAGGTTCCATGGGCTCAAGCCAAAAGGCTTCCAAAAAAAGTTTCCTTTGGAAGATAAGGGATTGAAGCCACTATGGTGTACAGTGAATATTTCATTTTCAATGAGAAACTTCACACATTTGTGAATAATAGAAGGGACCGCCTTCATTGAGCGAAGCCACTAGTGGCCTAGGAACAAATAAAATTGGTCTGATTATAGGTATGATATCTAGAAGGTAACGTTTAATGTCATAGGGACTGTCTATAATGGGAGAGCAATTGATTCAATCACAGGGCATGTGAAACCATTATGCATTTTAATCCATGCAGTAGGTCTATCATAAAAATCTTGAGAGATAACATGAAGTACCAAAAATTCTTCTATGATCACATTCTCACCACAGGTAGGATCTATGAGTATCGCATTACTAGGATTATCATAGATTCTTCCGACTATGTAGAGAGGACCATCGGGAAGATTTCTGAGTATGTCTTGAGGTGAAAAGGTAATCTCAAGAGATGTTTTGGTTTGGCCCTTACGATGGATAACGTCAATCGTGCCTACCATTTCATTTATAGGCATGACATGGGTTACATGTGGAAGAGAATTAGAATGTTCATCTTGTGTACCAACATTCATAACATTAGTTTGTGAAGTTTCACCCGCTTTGACAAATGAAACATTGTGTTTACGCATGGGATTGATGAAAATCTGTAAGTTTTGGTCTAGGAGTGCAACAAATTTATTGCCCTTATGATTGATACCAGCAACGGATAGTGGCCCGAGTCAATTAGGTCTTGTAGAAGGTTCTTGAGATGCTTGCATTGTTTAGTGTCATGTCCATTCTATCAATTAAAATAACAATAAGTGGTGGAGTTATAGGATGGAGGTAATGGCTTATTGGGATCAGGTGCATGGACATGAGGTAAGGATATCATTTGTTGCTGGAGCAATTGAGTCATGGTATTATGGAGGGTATTAGGTAAAGGCATGAAGGTTCATTTAGGATCTCTATAATTGAAGGGCACGAAAGATCTAACAATGGCCACTTGGTTATTGGTAGGTGGATGGGTTTGGGAAGGAGGGTTAATTTGCAAAAACCCTTTATTTGTCTTATGAAATGGTTGGGAGTTAGGTTGCTTTGTAGCATCAGACTTCTCAACTCGACTAGAAGTGGATAGCATATCATGACTACTAGTTGAATTTTGATAATCATAGAGCACTTGGCACAAGTGCATGAAGGAAGGGAGCTTCATTAGGGTGAGCTTGTCTTGAAGGGGTGTTAGCAAGTTTTTAGTGAACATATTTTGCATATGTGTATCAGGTATCTTGACATCAATTAAGGAATAAAGCGTCTAATAACGAGATATAAAATATGTTATCTTCTTGTTAGTGTCTTGCTTACATCTCATTAGATCGGCCAAGGTATGTTTAGGGGTCATGTGGACTTGGAACCGGCTGATAAAGGAATCCACCAGTTCATTGAATGAACTAATGGAATTGTTCGGTAAGGACAAAAACCAATCCAAGGTAGCATCTTTAATGGTCCTAGGTAATAGCTTGGCTAACAATTTTTCATCAGGAGCAAAATCAATACATAAATTAGTATAAGTATTAATGTGATTATAAGGAATACCCTTCCCTCCGTACTTCTCAAATTGAGGTATTTCTATTCCCTATGGCATCGAGATACTTAGGATCTCTAAGGATAATGGATTGGTATAAACATAGTGGGTAGGTGAACCATGTTGGCTTTGATTGATAGTGGAAATTTGTTGTTGCATGGAGGTAATGGTGTGAAAAAGTTGTGTGATAAGGGGATCGGTATAAGTGTTGTTGGGTGAAAGGGAAATTTGTAATGGGGTGAATGTAGTGGAGGGACAAGTGAATGGGATGCTAATAGGGGGTATGGTGGAGGAGGCTAAGGGATGCAATGCCACATAAGAAGTAGGAATATTGGAAGGAATACCAAGGGAAGGTACCACATTACTAATCTATTGTACTATTTTTGTCACATTAGGAATGGAAGCTATTGCTGAGGGAGGAGGAGTGGAAGGTGAGAGACCCTAGGTGTGGAAGAAGCATGTTTATGGTATAGTTCCACTATTTTCTTCACAACTCCAAGGCCATTATCACTATCTAGCATATGGTGAATGTTCTCTATGGTGGGAATGGTAGTACCAGATATTTTCTCAAGGATTACATCATGTTGGAGATCTTCTAGGTCTGCATGAATGTGGAATAGCTTGTCATGGGGTAGGTCACTAGGTTTATTATTAACATGTTAGTTTCGTAGGTGTAGAGAGTTGTTAAGGGTAGTCTCTAAGCCTAGTGTACTATTGTTGATACTAGGATTAGAAGCTTGAGAGATCCCAAGATCTACAACAAGAGTATTGTCATTAGATGCCATGAGTCTAGAGATTTGTCTCACTACGGTATGAGAAAGAAAACACCAAACACTCATACAAAGGTTACTAAATGTGAGGTGGATGCAGATGCAATGTAAACAAAAGAGACTAAAATTCTTGTAACTAAGATTCAGAAAAAGAAAACATAAATGCAAAACCAAAGAACCGAAGTGCAAAAAATGCTTTGAAAATGCTAGAAATTATAGAGTGAATGGTGCAAGAGGACTAGGTCACCTAGTGTGTCAAAATAATCCTAGTAGTGATATTTTTGATACTTTTATAAATTTTTGACTAATTTTTATGCTTTACTGATGTAAACACATAATGAAAATGCAATTTTTTTTGTACTTGTTCAATGAAAATACAATGCAAAGTGCAATCTAACATGAAATTTTCACTAATGCACTTTTTTAGGAAACCTAGGATGTAAACAATGCAAAATCCTAATGCAATGCAAGATTTTACTAAGATTAAATGCAAAATTAGAAGAGTAACAAGTGGTCTATGGTCGGATTCACCAAAATGAACCCAAGTAGGCCCCTAGGGTTTTACACCTAGGAGCTTGGTTAGAAGAATGACTCTCTTTCACCTAATGATATGATTTTTGGTGATTTCATTCAAAGGGTAGGGAATAAATAGGGTTGTGTACTATGTGTTGAAGTGTGGCTAAATGCTGAAATGAAATGAAATTAAACTAACTATGAAATGTAAAAAAAAACAATGTAAACTATATGCAAAGTAAACTAAATGACCTATATGTATGCAATCTAGAAAGAAATTGGAAAGTACAGAGATAATGCACCTGGGAATAGAAAGTGGGGGAATAGGAGCTCCGAAATGTTCTAGAATCTATTGGAAATCTACACAGGGACACTTACGCCAGAATGGGCAACCTAGTCCTTCTCTCAAGAAATTTCCCAAAGTTGGTTTCTGATAAAAGGGTATCCAAAAATGTAAAAACCCTTTTTCAAGCCTGGTAAAGGGATAAGGTCACCAATGATGGAAACTTAGTCCTCTTGGTGCCTTCTAGAGTTTCAAGGTTTGAATCTATAGGCCCCCACTTGCACTTTCTTTTCTGATAGATACCCATGTCTGAATCTTCAGAAAATAACCTGCAAGTCATCTTTTAGCTCCTTCTAGGGTTTGATGACTTGTTTGACTTAGGTGGAATGATAGCACCCTTTTTGGTGTAGTCACAATAGGAGGGTCCTCAAAGAGAATAGTCTGGACCATGCAGAAAGAGTTACACAATAGAAGCCACTCAGAATATGGAGGCAAACGCAGATACAAACATTCTTATTACCAGAAATTTTAATTACAATCAGTCGACAACATCCAAGTGCACAAATTGGGCTTGGAGGAAACATACTTGAAATATAGTATTCCTATATGCTCCTTAATACGAGCCAAAATCTTACAAATCGAATTCAATATTCATTCTACTTGCTTTCCTAATGATCTGTTGCAAAGATTTATATCAAATTCAGAGATCTAGAATTCTCCGCATCGACCAAAGATGATTACCATCTCTGATGAAGGAAACATAATGTGTGCATGAAATAGGTTGGCCTTAAATTTGAATTTCTCCTCAACAAATGCATGGGATGAAGTGTGGACCAAAATTAAGGTTGGGGACACTCCACATAATAATTCAGAACACCTTGCAAGGATCCACAAGTTATGGGAAGGATCCACAAGAGATAAAACTAGGTGTTAGGCTTGAACTACTTTAGTGCTTTGTTATAAAAAAAGTCACTTAATCTGAAAGCGATAACTTTTGAGAAAAAAGATCCAATCTTTCTGAAATCTTGGAATAATGGAAAATGAACATGTCTACAATGAAAACATAGATCTGCTGAATCCACCATCTTGAACTGAACAAGAAAAAAATGAAATGAAAATATTTTTTGTTTGATGCAGGATTTCAAAGAACCAAGGATTCTCCTACATCAAACATCGATGGTTATTTGAAAAGTGAGTCCTTCACTTTGTTGGGGCTAGAGTAAAATGAATACGGTCTACCTCAGCCTAAGAAATCCAAGAAGAATCCTCCTCTAGTTTTCCTTTCCACTTTACAAGATATTCTTTGTACTGTCTTCCATGTGTCTTCCTCCCATTTCTGATATCCAAACTCTCTTCTATCTCATCTAATTGTTGTTTAGGAAAATATGACTCCAATTTTTCTTTACTATCTTCACTAAATTCTACTTCATCATACTGATGTATATATACAATGTTGAATATAGGTGATATACCCATGCCATCCGATAACTCTACTTCATAGGCATTTCATAAATCAAATTTCCTCAAAATCTTACAAGTTCCAAACTTCCTCATTTTGATCTGATTGTATGTGCCAACTAGAAATATTTCCTTCCTCAAATACACCATCACTTCATCTCCATCTTCAAACTCCTTATGTCTCCTCTTTACATCTTCTCGCTCCTTAAACTTCTGGATCATATCTTCCAATTGCTGCTTTACTTGAGTATGCACTTTCTTCATATGTTCTACAAATTCCTCTACTTCTTCACTCCTTTTATCTTCCTTACTGATGTCTCCCAACTTTGATATACCTCTAGGATGAGCTCTAGTAACAATCTCAAATGGTGTCTTTCCGGTACTCCTCTTCACTGAATTATTGTAAGAAAACTCTGCTTGTGCAAGGACTAAATCCCAACTTCCGGTCTTCTACCCAACCAAACATCTCAACAAATTTCCCAAACTCCTATTTACTACCTATGTTTTTCCATCAGTCTGTGGGTGAAAATTAGATCTGACCTTCAAATCTATCTTTAAATTCTTCCAAAGTGTCCTCCAAAAGTAACCAACAAAATTTGTATCTCTGTCTAAAACAATACTCCTAGGTAATCCATGTAATCTAACCACTTCCTTGAAAAACAAGTTTAATACATGTACCATATCTGTTGTCATTTTACAAGGTATGAAATGTTCCATTTTAGGAAATCTATCCACCACCACAAATATAGAATCATTACCTCTTTGTGTCTTCAGCAAACCAAGTATGAAATCCATGCTGATATCCTCCCAAGGTCTCTCTAGAATTTTCAAAGGCTTATATAATCCAATATTGTGACTACTCCCTTTTGTAGCTTGAGAAACTCTCCAAATTTGCACAAGTTTCCTAACATCCTTATGAATTTGTTTCCAAAATTAATTCTCACTTACCAATGCTACTGTCTTTCAATTCCAAAGTGTCCTACCAATCTTCCACTATGTTTTTTGTTCACCAAGTTATCCTTCATTGAACTCCAAGGTATACACAACTGATTCCCTCTAAACGACATATCTTCCTAAATGAAATAATCCAACCACTGACTCCTATCCTCCAAGACTGGTTCTTTACAAGATCTCCAAGGTTCTGCAAAATCCAAGTCTTCCTCATACAAGTTCTTCAATTCATCAAAGCCTAATACCTTCACTCTCATCTCTGTTAGTAAATTGCTTCTCCTACTCAAAGCATCAGTGACTCTATTCAACTTTCCACTCCTATGTTTCAAAACAAAAGTATAAATCTTCAAGAATTCCACCCATCTCATCTGTCTCTAATTAAAATTACCTTAACTATTCAAATACTCCAATGCCTGATGATCTATATACAACACAAACTCTCTAGGGAACAAGTAATATCTCATCTTCTTCAAGGCTTGAACTATGGCATAAAATTGTTGGTCACACACTAAATATCTTCCCCTAGAATCATTAATTTTCTCACTAAAATAGGCTATTGGTCTTCCTTCTTGACTTAATACTATGTGTGTGAATATGTGCACTAGTTAAAAGGATATACAAACACACCAATGCGACATTATATTGAAGAAATTTAATTTAAAAGAGAAGCAGACTCTAAACAACAACAATTTCTTCAAAGACATCCCATTTTCCTCTATCTCCAAGGATTTGTTGTAATCTGCTAGCTCTTAGATTGTGTAAGCAGTAGCTTAGCAGAATGACAACCTAGAGAATGAGATTATGCAAAATGCATTTCTATGCTAAATGATATGAGATAAAACTAAGATATGAAAGCTGAAATGGATTATGAAAGACAATCTACCATGATTTCTTACGCTAATATGATAATAAAACTAAGATGATATGCTCTAGAATGATAAGATTGCTAAGTGCTCAACAAATGCAACTATAATTCTCACTCTAAATTCAATTTGATTTTAGATCTTTTTCAAAGTAAAAAGAGGTTGTATTTAGAGAGTTTTGGAGGAAAAAGTCTCATTGGCAAAGATCGACAGTTGAAATCAAGGTTGTCAAGATGAATCAAGGAAGATTGAGAAGTTGAGAGAAAGATGGAAGCTAGAGAGAAAGATGGGGAATGTTTCCTCCTACACAACCTCTTCCATTCAAAAATGAAGGAAATTTACCATTTCGTCATTTTAGTTATGAGGAGTTAGTTGGTAGTTGAGGATAAATCCATAATTAAATAATTAACTTATTTAATTATATGTGACAATGAATTTAGAAGCTTCCATAATTAAATAATTAATATTTAATTATGTGTGAGAGATGAAAAGGGAATTTAATTAAATATTTTGAATATTTAATTATGTGTGAAGTGAAGAAAGGGTTTAATTAAATATTTAGAATATTTAATTAAATGTGAAGTGAAGAATGAATTTATTTGAATTTAGAAATTTACACTTATGATAATTAATATAAATAAATTATAAAATTTATTCAACTAATTAAGAGGAAGATGGAAAATGGTAATAATTAAATAAACTTGTTTATTTAATTAAATTAAAAGAATTAGAGAGTGAATGATATAAATAAATAATTAAATTTATTTATATGTAGATGACTTTAGAAGATCAATTAAATAATTCATATTTAATTAATTATCAAGCTTGATTTAATGTGACCATTTTTAGATGTATACAAATGTTGCTCCAATTGCATTTCCACTTGCATCACAGTCTACCTGAAATACCTTATTAAAGTTTAGTAAAGCTAACATAGGCTGCTCATGCACCTTCTATTTCAACAACTCAAAACTTCGGTCTGCTCTAGATGTCCACCTAAAATCTTTCTTATCCCCTCTCATTATTTTTGTCATAGGACTGCAAAGAGAACTAAAATTCTTAATTAACTTCCAGTGGAAACTAGCCAATCCATGAAATGATCTTACCTCTCCAATGCCTTATGGCATAGGCTATTCAATACTTGCTCTTACCTTCTCAAGATCCATCTCCAATCCATCCACAGATATCACAAATCCAAGATATACCAATTCTTCCTTCATGAAACTACACTTCTTAATGTTTATCAGCAAATACTCTTCTCTCAACCTCTTCAAAACTTGTCTTCTATTCAACAAATGTTCTGCTCTAGTCTTACTGAAAATCAAGATTTCATCCAAATAAACAATCACAAACTTATCCAAGAATTTCTTCAATGCCTCATTCATCAGCCTCATGAAAGTACTCGGTGAATTTTTTAGTCCAAAAGGCATCACCAACTACTCATACAATCCTTCATTTGTCTTGAATGTTGTCTTCCACTCATCCCCTTCCCTGATTCTAGTCTGATGATATCCAATCTTCAAATCTATCTTTGTAAAGTATTTAGCTCCACTCAAACAATCCATAATGTCATCCATCTGAGGCAAAGGAAATCTATAATTCATTGTGATTTTGTTTATGGCTCTAGAGTATGTACACATCCTCCATTCTCCATCCTTCTTAGGTGCTAGCACAATAGGTACTACACAAGGACTTAAGCTTTCTCTAATAAAACCCTTCATAAACAACTCTTGCACTTATCTATTCAAATATTCATTCTCTTCCGGTGTCATCCGATGTGCTACTTAATTAGGAAAAGTAGCTCTAGGAATCAAATCCATGCAATGACTAATACTCCTCACAGGTGGAAATCCATAAGGTACATTATCTGAAATGATAGCTTCATATTCTTCTAACAAATCCTTTATCTCCTCCAATTTTTCTTCTACATGCTTCAAGTCTTTTGCCTTCTTAGGAACCAAGCCATAACACATGTTCTCATGTCTCAGTCCATACAGAAATATCCTTCCATCAACTAGAAAAATTCTAACATTTGTACAAACCTCAACTTTAGGAACATCCTCCAATGGCAACAAAGTATGCTTCATCCCATTAGCGACAATGGTATATGTGTTCTTATTTCCATCATGAATAACCTGTCTATCATATTGCCAAGGCCTTCCCAACAAAACATGGCATACATACATAGGCATGATATCACACAAAACTTCATGATGATAATTTCCTATCTTCAATTTCACCAAATATTGTTCACTTACCAGTACCTTATGCTCATCTTGAATCCATGTTATCTGATAGGGCTTTGAGTGTTTCAATCTTTTCATCTTCAATTTGGTTACCATTTCTTCAGAAACCAGGTTCTCAGAGCTTTCACTGTCAATAATCACTCTGCAACATTTACTAGCTACCTTGCATCTGGTTCGAAACAAATTCTTTCTCTGTAACGGTTCTTGATCCATCTCACTTTGACACAATACTCTTCTATTCACCAACACTTCTCCCTCTTCCAATTTATTAGATGATCCAACATGATCCTCCTTAGAAAAGGATGTTCTTCTACAATTCTCTGCATTTTTGCTTGTCTCTCCTTGATTACATTCAAATGCTCTATGTCCTTCTCCACCACACTTTAAAAAAGTTCCCCTGAATACTCTTTTCTCCTGTCCTCTATCACCTTTTCTATAACCCTCATTGTGGTAACCACCATATCCTCCTCTTTGGTAAGAGTTTCCATCATCTCTACAGTATGGATTATCATTCTTACTAACTTCCTTATCTTTATTTTGATCTGCAAAAGAGCCTCTTCCTCCTCTAGTAAAAATTCTTCCTCTCTGAAATCTTCCGCCTCTTCCTATTTTTCTTTGCTCATGTATTTTATTCAACTTCTCTTTTTCTTTTAGGGCACATTGATATGCCTCCTCCACACTCAACAACTTTATCAAACTGATCTCATCCTATATAGACAGATTCAAGCCATTCACATATCTAGCCACTTGCTCGGTCTCATCTTCCAAATGTCTGGATCTAATATTCAACTTGTAGAACTCCTCAATATACTCTATCACACTTGACTCCTGCTTCAAATTCTACAACTTTTGGAACAAACTAATCTGATAGTCTGCAGGCATAAACTTCATCTTTAACTTTTTCACCATTCGATCCCATGATTTTATCTTCTCCTTTCCTCTTCTTTTCCTATCTGTCTGCAAATGTTCCCACCAAAGGGATGAATGTCCTTTCAACTTTCTAAAATAAAATTTCACTTTCTTGTCTTTGGAGGTACCTTCAAAATCAAAAGTGTTCTCCATCTCCATTATCCAATCAAGTAATTCATCTGAATCCAACTTACCACTATAATCAGATGGATTGAAATGTAGTTTATCATTTACTTAATTTGGTTAGGGCTCTTCTGAACCTCTCTTCTTCCTGATCAAGGCCGAGTTGATTTTCTCTTTCCTCTTCTTCCTATTCTTCTATCCCTTCATCACTCACATCATCAACTAGTCAACCTCTCCTCTGGGCTGTTTCGACTACTTCTAATCTAGCAGCAATTCCTCTCAAAATCTCCATTACAACTAGATCTGCATTTCTATGCACTCCATTTCCTCTACCATTTCTTCTTCCCACCATATTTACACAAGTCCTCTACAGCTGTAGGTAAAATCCCTAGTCTACCACCCCACAACCAATCTTCAACATGACTCCATAAATTTTGACGATCTCTCATGGAATGAATCTTGCTCTGATACCAATTTGGTGTAGTCACGGTAGGAGGGTCCTCAAAGAGAACATTCTAGACCTTGCAACAAGATTTACACAATAGAAGCCACATGGAATATCGAGGCAAATGTAGATTCAAACATTCTTATTACCAAAAATTTCAGTTACAATCATCCGACAACATCCAGGTTCATAGATTGGGCTTGTAGGCTTGATACAACATGCTCGAAACATAGTATTTGTATATGATCCTTAGTATGAGCCAAAATCTTACATATCAAATCAGATATTCATTCTACTTGCTTTCCTAATGATCAGTTACAATGATTTATATCACATTTGGAGATCTAGAATTCTTCGCATTGGCCAAAGATCATTACCATCTCCGATAAAGGAAACGTAATGTGTGCATGAAATTGGTCATCCTCAAATTTGAATTTCTCTTTGATAGGTGCATAGGATGAAGTGTGGACCAAAATTAAGGTTGGGGACACTCTACAAAATAATTTAGAATACCTTGCAAGGATCCACAAGAGACAAGACTAGTCGTTAGGCTCGAACTGCTTCGCTGCTCTGTTCTAGAAACTGCCACTTAATTTGGAACTGATAACTTGCCGAAAAAAGATCCAACCATTATGAAATATTCGAATAAGGGAAAACAAACATTTCTACAATGAAAACATAGATCCAATGAATCTTCCATCTTGAACTGAACAAGAACAAAATTTAAATGAAAATAGTTTTTGGTTGATGCAAGATTACAAAGAACCAAGGATGCTCCTGCATTAATTTTCAAAACTTTAATCCTTTCCAAATCTGCATACAACCTGCAAAGAACACATGAAAAGAGAAGGAAAACGTTAGCATTAGAGAATAGGGGTTTTCCTTAGTCAAACCCCATTGATGGTAATCAAACCCAAATAAAATAGAAATGAAAGGAAAGATGGTTGAATGATAAAACAAATGTAAACACTTACAAAACCTTTAGTTTAAGATGTTTTCAACATTCAAGAACCAAATCCAATGGAGGTTACTTGAAGTTCCTTGTGCTTGAATGCTTTCTTGAGAAGATTGAGTGCTTGAGTGCTTGTGAAGATGAAAAATTATGTTAGGGGCTAAGGAAAACCCCATTGATGGTAATCAAACCCAAATGAAATATAAATGAAAGGAAATATGGTTGAATGATAATAAAAAATGTAAACACTCACCAAACCTTTAGTTGAAGATGTTTGCAACATGCAAGAACCATCTCCAATGGAGCCTGCTTGAAGTGCCTTGTGCTGGAATTATTTCTTTAGAAGATTGAGTGCTTGAGTTCTTGCAAAGATGAAAAATGATCTTAGGAGTGGAATGAGGATGAAAACCCTTATTTATACAAGATATGCCCTAATTTCCTGAAAAAAACACATGATAGGCTGACCCTAGGGTTTTGGAGGAAAATTCTCATTAGGTTTTATTTCAATTTTGAATTTTATGTTAAAAGGTACTAGGTCACCCAAGCGGGCGACCTAGCCCACTTGGACAAATTCAAGTGGTGGTAAAGAATTAAGTGGTGTTAAATGATGATTATTAGGCTTGCTTCCTAAAACACACTTAATTCATGCCTAAAAGTACATTAAGGGACAAATTTAACATAAGGAAGGGTGAATTTGTTCATGAAAAGCCTAGGAAAGTGTGAAAATGCATTACAACACTTTGGCACAAGGCTTGGAAAGGGGTAAAAATGGGTTGTTTAGGTGAATTTTTTTGAAAGGGTCTTAGAAAAGTGGGAAGATGTGTTACAACACTTCACAACACCTTTGTAAAACACCATTAGTTTATTGTTTATTTGCAAGTGTTCAGGCCTAATGTGAATGTGTTGACCACATTACAACATTAGATCAAAGCAAAACAAGGCCAAAATCTAGGGGAAAAGGCACAAATGAGTGAAAAAGTGTCAAGGATACACTTTTTGGTGACACACTAACCATGTTAATGCCTACACTTCTTTGTGTAATGACTTTGTCCTTGATGATAAATTGTTAGCTAATTTTTTTCCCAGGACTTTAAAAGATACTGCCTTGGAATGGTTTTCTTCTTTACTAAACAATTTAGTTTGCTCATTTAATGAACTTTTTGATTCTTTTATCAATCATTTCCAAGTTCATATGACTCCCAAGAAGACCTAGGCTGATTTGATGTGATGCAAGAAAAACAATGATGAAAAGATAACCAATTTTATCTCATGCTATCAATCACTTTATTCCCAAATCGATGTCAAGTTCCCTGACCAACATCTGCAAAATATTTTTATAGAAAAATTGATAACTCACCTTTAGGACAAACTCACTATGATGAAATTCCCCTCTTTCATGCATTTATGCATGACCCTTTGCAATTATCACAATTCAATTAGTAGTTGAGATACACAATCCACTTCTAGTCAAATTGAGGATTCTGGAAATTCCAACCAAACCAATTCCCAACCATTTAGAAAGAAAAACAAAGGGTTATTACAATTGAACCCTCCTCAACAACCAACTCCAACTCTCAACTACCAAGTAGTAGCTATTAAAATTGTGGTGCCTTTTAGTTATGGAAATCCAAAATGACACTTCACACCTTTACCTAACAACCTTCATAACACAATGTCTTAACTTTTAAAACAAAAAATGATTACCTTACCTGTCCTGCACACACCTGATCCTACTAAGACTTTACCTCCACACTTTAACTCTAATTCTTTTTTTCATTTTAATATACAAAACAGACATGACACAGAACAATGCAAGCATCTTATTCAAGACCTCATTTATTCTAGTCTTCTATCTATTTCAAATGTTAATATCGAAGGCAATAAGTCTATTGCTCGTCCAAATAAAAAATTGCAAATTTTCACTAATCTAATGCCCAAACATAATATTTCATTTGTCAAAGCTAGTGAAACTTCAAAGAATGATGTGATGAATGTTGCTAAAGATGATACACATTCTAATCCTATCTCGCATGTGACCCATGTTAATCCTATGGATGAAATGGTAGGTGTGATAGAGGTTATCCCTTCTAAGGCCCAACCTAGAACATATCTTGATATTACTTTCTCCTCTCAATACATACTTAAAAATCTCCCCAATGGTCATCTTTACATAGCCGATCGTATCTATGACAAGCCCAGTAATGGGATATTAATAGATACTTCCTGTGGAGAGAATGTGATCACCAAGGAATTTTTGGTATTACATGATGTTTATCAAAATGATTATGATAAACCTAAAGCATGGATCAAAACACACAATGGTTTTGCTTGCCCTACAATAAGGTCAATCGTTCTCCCATTACAAATAGGACCTAAAAACCATTGGATGTTACATTCTCCAGCATCCGGTAGTTAGACTAGTTTTGTTTGAGGGTAGGTCATCCATAGCTTCACTCAATGAAATTTTTCCCTTCAGTTCTTCACAATTGCTTAAACTTTCCATTTGACAATGACATATTCATTTTCCACCATAGTGGATTTAACCACTTGTCTTCCAAAGGAATCTTGTCCTTAGAATGCTTTTGGCCTGAGCCCATGGAACCCATCACGCCTTGAAAAGATTTATTTTTCATTGCTTACCAAAAATTTAAAGCAAGCAAAATAGCCAAATTGTCTCTCTGCAACATGTCCGCATCCACATCCAGCATTCCTATCCTGGATGAAACAATGCTCCAACCTGAACATGAACCACCTAACCAAGCTCATCCAACACCTGAAACTTCCCCTACATCTTCCAAGAGATCACGTGATTGTTAAAGTAACTTTGTCATGCCTCATAAAAAAAGTTTGCAAACCAAAGGATAAATGGATTAATAGCCTTCCATGGTTCCTTTTGTTCCTCCCATTAGGGATGAAAAGAAACCTGTGGTTGATCAACCCACTCCTTCACAAACACAACTTGACAATACAATCAAATGAAACAAAGGTGTTAGGTGGCATAAGCGTCAACGTTGTGCCCTTGCTCACAAGCTACATGAAGAAGAAAATAAAGAGAATCATGATCAACACTTTCTAGAAGCAATGCATAATGATCCTCCTCCCCAACCACCACAACATGATCCTATTCAACAATCACAACTAGAGTTACATTCTTAAACTGACATCATCATTTTTCCTCCTATTGTTATTAATCTGGATGACGATGATGATGAGATTTCTAAAATAGATGAAGAGGTGCATAAAAATTTGAACACATTGTTTTCCTCTTCCATGAGCTTGCATGAAAACTCTCCTAGGATGAGCATTGACCTTGATGCTAGTTTTTCAATTGATGTTGTCCCTCTAGCCAATCACCCACCCTCACTTTACACTAAACAAGATTGGGAGGCAAATGACTTGCTCGATAGTTGACTTACATTTTCCTTACTAGTGTTTTTCATTTTCTCTTGTGTGTTTGCATGTGCATAACTTTTTCCCCCATACCGTTCTATTTGATGTTCTCTCTCTTTGTGACATTCTTCTATTTGTACCTTCCTTCTTCTATATATCGTGCATTTATCCTTTTCTCTTTTCACTTTGGCTTTTATATTCCTTTTGGGGATGATGCAAAGCATTGAGACCACAATGACTCCTTCATGTTGACCCAAAAGGATCTTTCTCTTTTTATTTTTCTTTTTTTCTGCCTTCCTTTTGGGGATGATGGAAGGCATTGAGACTATAATGTCTCCTTCATGTTGACCCAAAAGGATCTTTCTCTTTTGATTTTTCTTTTGTTTTTCCTTCCTTTCGGGGATGATGCAAGGCATTGATATTGCAATGTCTCCTTCATGTTGACCCAAAAGGCTCTTTCTCTTTTTCTTTTTCTTTTGTTTTTCCTTCCTTTTGGGGATGATGCAAAGCATCGAGACACCCTCTATCTCTTCCATGTTGAACCAAAAGGATGTTTCTTTTTCTTTTTTTTAACTCTCTTTATGTCATTCTTCCAGTTCTATGTATTTGGGGGATGATGACAGTTTTGAGCTCTTTAAACAAACATTGTAGCAATAAACTAACTGACCCCAAATCCATATATCCTTTATTTGTTTGGTGTTTTCCTTTTTGGGGAAACCCCTTTTCTTTCCTTTTCTCTCTTTTCCTTTACATGTTACAACCTTACTCAGAAACATATGACTTGGCATAGGGATTTCCAAGTTGGCTCTCATGTCTTTTCTTTCTTTTTTGCATTTTCATTTTTCTTATTTAAAGTAATTTCTCATAGTACAATGTTTAGCAATTCCTTTAAAGTGGGGGAAAACATTGGCATTATTTCTTTTTGAATTTTTTATTTTTCTTGGTTCTTAGTGCAACCTTCTTATTTCATACGATGTGTTTTTTGCTTTTTGGATGACATTGGGTGTAATGTCATTCATGAGTGTGATCTATCTTAGCATATTGCATTCCTCTTAGTGGCTTGATATGACACAATGCATCCCCTAAGTTGCAATTTTTTTATTCTTTTATCGGTCCTCTCTTGGAGACATTAGACACAATGTTCCCTAAGTTAAATACCTTACATGAACTAAGAAAGACTCCTTTGAGCATTCTTTTGCATTTTCAATTTTTCATTTTGCATCTATGGTCACCTTGTATAACACAAATTGCATGCTTGTGGTGCCATACCACCCATGAGTGTACGTTCCTCACCTTTTTGGCCTTCTCACCTAGTGGACAACCATGGGTTCCATCACATCAGAGTGAGTATACATCCTCTTGGAAAAATATCCTAGATTTGATCCACAAATAGTTGGACAAATGGTTGAAGCATGATCTAATTGTCTCTTTCCCTTTCTTTCACATCTATCACTTTCTTGTGTGTTCCTTTGTGATAATGTTTTTTTTGCCATGGGATCTTGATCCCGGGGGCTTGATCACCCCTCTTTATTATTTTTGTCTCATCTTTTCAACATGAGTGCATTTGGATCCCTCTTGATGTGCATGTTTTGGCTACTTTAGTGTGAGTTTCAAGAAATTTCATCCTCTCACTAAAGTGGGGGATAAATATAATGTATAAAAAAGTATCCTTGACATTTTCACACTCATTTGGGCCTTTCCTATGGATTTTGTCCTTATTTTTCCTAGATTGAATGTTCTAATGTGGCCAACACATTCACATTAGGCCTTGAATGCTTGTAAATCAATAAAACCCTAATGATGTCTTGTAAAGGTGATGTAAAGTGTTGTAATCCACTTTCACACTTTTCTATAACCTTTCTATTATAATTCACCTAAAAAACCTCTCTTTATCACTTATCAAGCCTTATTTCAAAGTGTTGTAAGGAGTTGTAACAAACTCTCACACTTTCCTAGTCTTGTCATCAATAACTTGACCCTTTCTTATGTCTAAATGGCCCCTTTATGCACTTACAGGTCATATTGAAGTGTGTTTTGGAGGACAATCCCATTAAACATCATTAAACACACTTTAATTTATGACACCAAGAAAAATTTCCCTTATGGGACCAAGTCACCACCTTGGGCGACTTAGTCCCATCTAGCTTAAAATCAAAATTATTTCAATATTCTGGTGGGATATTGTTCTCTAAACCCTAAGGTCATCTTGTGATGAGGTATTTTCAATAAATTAGGGAAAATCATGTATAAATAAATGTTTTTCCTCTTATTTTCACCCCTAACTCCTCATTCTCTCATGATCAAGCTATCTATCTTCCTAATCAAGCAATCAAGCATTCAAGCACTCTAAGCACTTCAAGCATTCATCCATTGGAGTTTTTACTTGTATATCTTCAAACTTCTACTTCAAGGGTTTGGTGAGTTGTAGCTCTTGTATGAGGTTCAATCATCTTTCCCTTTCCATTTCATTTCATTTTTTAGCATTTGATTACCAAAATGGGGTTGGACTAAGGAAAACCCTTATTCTCTAACCCTAACCCCTTTTCCCTTCTTTGCATGTGTGTTTTGTAGGTCTTGTATGCATATTTTTCAAATAACAAGGTGTTAAAAGGTGTCAACATCATTCAACGTCAACAAAACCATAAAAGGAGGTTGGAGACAACCTACAGTTCAAAGTCTACAGATTCAGATTCAAATTTTTGTCAGGAGCAGAGGTATAGGTTGAAAGCTATAGATTGCAACCTTGAGATTCTTAAAAGCTAAAGATGGACTAAGTCACCATCATTGGTGAATTACTCCCACTGTCGAGCCTGAAAAGTTGTTTTTTTGCAAATCTGCATAACCATTTCCTTGAAACCTACTCTGACAGAATCTCCCCAAAACAGTACTAAGTTGCCTAGCTTGGTGTAAGTGTCCCAGTTGGCCTCGACAGTGAATTCTACAAGATTCCAAAGCCTCTCAACACCACATTATTTTTTTCAGGTGCACCTCTCCAGTCTTCTCCATTTTTGTTACAGTTTGCATGCATTCTTAGGTCATTCTTGTATACAATGTTTTGTTTTCAAACACTTTTTCATTTCATTAGTTTGCATTCAATAGTTAGTTTCTTTCATTAGTTTTTATCATTTATATACATTTCAATCACATCTATTTTAATCTTGAATGAACCCTTAGATCCCTTTTGGTGGAAAGAACTCTCTCCTTTTATGTGAAAAATCCTAGAAGTGTAAGAGAACCCCCTTTCTAGAAAAATACATGGTTTACTTACATTTATAATCACTAATAAATATTATTTCATGAAATGAGAAGAAGAAATTCCTCCTTGTTGCAAGAATGGAAAGAATGAAGGTGTTGTCATTGATGTCAACTAGTCAATCAATTATCAATTGGTTGTTGTTGACTATATATGTCAAGGATATTGAGAAAATTGTATTGAAGGAAGATTGCAGGTGTTCAATGGTTGCTCTAGGATTTGCTCTGATTTTTTCTCCTATACTTGTGTGGTTTAGATATGTTGATAATGATTGTTGCAAGTTGATATATCTTGATTTTTGGCTACTAATTCATTATTCAGTGTGAGTTATGTTCACCAATTTTGAACTGTGGTTCTTTGAGGGTCTAGTTTTGGTCTGGGAGAAATGTTGCTGGTCTAGATTTCTCTTTGTTAAAGTCGTATGACTTGTGGTTTGAGAGTTGTGTTGTTATGATCATGATAAATATAATCTTGGGATCTAGAAGGTTTGTGCTTAATTTTTTTATGTTTTTTACACTGATTTGGCTAACCTTGTGTTGAACACTATCTTCAAAGTTAATGAAGTGTGTCAGATCTATGTAGGTCCTCATGAAGTGTGTTTTTGGGTCACCCTCATTGTAATTCCACCCTAGGATGCTTTAGTGCTGACCTAATTTGAATTTAATGTTAGATGGTTGACTTTGGATATGTTTCAAATTTAAAGATGGTATAAATATACGATGAGCTAGTGGTGAAGGACACATACAAGAGAGAAGAAGAGAGATAAGAGAAAATAAAAAGAATAGATAGATGTGATACTGATGCTATTTAGTGAGTGTGTGTGATGTGAATGTGGAAAATCAGTATGAAGCCTAAATGCTAAGTTTTTGGATGTAGTGAGTAGAAGGTGTAGTCAATCATTCATGCATGTCTATGAGTGATTGTGGTTGATTTCTATGATGTATTGAGATTCTTCTCTCTATAACATATCTCTTTCTCTTTTTTATATCTTTGTGGCAGTGAGCCCTTTGGGTTGTTAGCCGTGTTGGACAGTGAATCCTGTTCTAGATAGTGAGTCCTTATTTTGGTATTGAGCCTTGTTTCTGAAGTAGTGATCATCTTGTAATCGGTTTTGAAATTATTTATAGTGTGAGTTAATCCTCACCATGGTTTTTCCCTCATTGTATTTTCCATATAAATCTGGTGTTGTGTTTGTGTGATGGTTTTCAGTTTATGCAGTTGCACTTAATGTTTAATCATTTAAGCAGTGTTAAGGATTAGTTGTGATAATTGAATTAAAAGTTTAATTCTTCAACAATTGATATTAGAGCTTTGTTCCTTGGTGAAGAGCTTAACCACTTGAGAAATGTTTGGGATGGTTGTAAAAATGGTTTATGATTATCTGAGGTTTGATAGAACTAATTATGCTATCTCAAAAAAATTGATGGAAGAATATCTAGAGTATTGTGGATATGATGTAGAGAAAGCTTACAAGAATCCTTACACTACTCATGCTAATGGTTTGAGCATGACTAATGAGATAAAATCACATGAAGCAAACAACAAGGTGAAGTAGATTTTGAAGAACATTCTGGTACATTCTAAGTTAATTAAGGTTCATAATCTAAAGACTGCTAAGGAAGTCTGGGATGCTTAGGGAAAGGGCACATCAAGGTGATTAAAGATTCAAAGAGGCAAAGTTGCAAAATTTGGAAACATAGTTGGAGATTCTACAAATGTCTGAAGATGAGAATGTTAAAGCATATGTACAAAGATTAGATTAGATAGTGGCCAAAATGCAAGGACTTGGCACTACCATAGATGAAATGAGGATTATAAAGATGATTCTTAGAACTCTCCTTCATGCTTATAGTGAGAAAGTTTTTTCTATTGAATAGAGTATAGATTATAAGAGTTGCACTAAAGATCTATTGCTGGGATTTTTGACATCTTATGAGATGAGGAAGATGAATCTAAGGAATGGATGCAAATCAAAAACTGCTTTTAAGGATACAAAAGCTGAAGATCTAGATGAAGAAAATCTTGATGAAATAAAAGGTAACTTTTTAAGAAGGATTAGGAAAGGCTCTGACAAGTATCAAGGTAAGTTATCCTTTAAGTGATTTAGATCTGGAGAAATATATCATTATGTTGCAAAGTGTCAAGAAAGAGCTAAGAGGAATAAACAAAGATGTGAAAGAAAAGAAAGGAAAGAAGATTATCATAGCTTATTATAGATATGGAAAATATACAAGTTGATCCTACACACCTGATCCTAATCTTACTAACATTGTTTCTTCCTGAATCATCCCCTTTACTGATTAATTTAATTGAATAATCTTTATTTGATTAAATTCATCACCTTTCATCCCTTAATTAAATAAATTATTATTTATCTGATTAAGTCATTCTCCTGTATTAATTAAACAAATCATTTTGTTTAATCAATCTGATCATTCCTCTTTTAATTAAATAATTAACTTTATTTAATCAAAACTCTAAGGTCACATCATTTCAATTAAATAAATTAATCTTTATTTGATTTAATCTAACACCACCTTCTTTAATTAAATAAATCAATCTTTATTTAATTAAATCTAAAATCATTATTCCTCTCAACTTTGATTTATTTAAATCCTAAAATCTAAGTCAAAATTGTCAAATCACCTAATTTCTACTTAATTGATCAAATCATGATTAAATCTAATCCTAATCACTTCAATCCTCTAGATTTTGTAACTTGCACAATAAATCAATTTATTTGATTTATTAAATCATCAATTTCCATTCAAAAGGGTAGCTTTTGTGGAATATTCCTCCAATTCAAAAATCCCTCTGAAAGGGGATGGGTACTTCCAACAAGGAATTTAATGCCTCTTACATGTCCTTAGCCTTGAGTCAAGTGACATTAACTCCATTCCTCTCTCCCTCCAACTTGCCAACTTTCAAATTCAAAATTTGAATCTAATATCATTTATTGGCACTTTGATCAAAATGTGCACAACCTTCAACCATTCACATCTTGAGAAGTGGCACTTGGTAGAGTCTCCATGAAAACCATTGAAGCAACAAGCCCTCTCCATGCAACCCATGTGAACAAGTATGCAACCACACATCCCATTCCATGCTTCAAACCCTCACAAATGCTAACCAAAGCTAACCTACCAATTGATCAACCTAAACAACTACTCTCATGGTTTCTTTTATAGACACAAGCTCCCACAAAATCACCAAGTGGTATTACATAGAACCATGTGACTAAAACCATGAGATTACAAAACCATGTCCCCACATTTAATATTGGGTACTTTATTTAATTATTTTCCCCAATTTTAAATAATTACATTTTTAGAAACTTAACTTTTGTCCCAATGTTACATTCAACATAAAGTGGCCCCAAGAATAATTACATTAAATAAATTATGCAAGGTGTACAACACAAATTTTCCTAAAATTCCCCCACTTGTTGTATGCATTGCATAAAAGGAACAAGTAACCTTAAAACATGAATCAAATGACCAATCCATATAGCAACATGTATCATCATTCAATCAAAGTGCTCCATGTGCTTCATCAAGATACCTACTACAAGAATCAGAGTGACCACCATACCAAGCATGAATAATCTCATCCTCCATCATGTGAATGCACAAAGATAAGAAGCCATCTAGAGAGAATCCACACAATTTGTCACAATGAAGCATATGTCCTGCCTCAACTGATATCCCAAACACATACACTCAATCCAAAAGTATCAATATGCACTGGTAGCTATCAAGATACACAATCCTATAGCTAAAATAGCACCCACAAAAAGTGACAACACATCCAACTATCCATACCTCCAAGGTATAAAAATCATAGTAAACTCATGCCATAAACATATACACCCATAAACTGCAATCATAAACTCCATGTAGAAAACTTGTCAAAAAATGACATACACATCCAAGAGCTCCCACTGCATGGGTAATGAAAATCTGAAAAATGATCAAGGCATACCCAATCTACCAATAGCATCATATAGAAAGTGTAAACAACATCACATAGAACCAAGGAATCATCCACAATGATATGCAAACCTGTAAATCAATAACATATAAGAACAAATCTCACCACAAGTCTCCATAGCTCTCCCAAGTTCTCCACACCCAACAAAGGAAAAATATTAAGGAACCTCCATGTTATCACCCAAGAACATAAGTTAAAACACATGACCACAAGCTAGTGATCACAATAGCTCCAATAAAACCTCAAGCCAATGTAATGTGAAACCAAACATCTAGGAAGATGACCAAGACCAAAGAGAGAAACTCTGCTCATCATATACTTGTAGAAAATCCTTCTACATACACCTCTAAATGCCAATTGTGTCAAGTATGATCTCCTCCAGAAAACCCCAAAAGAAAAGCCATAACAACACCCAACTGTTCACTCACCAAGATCAAACATAACATGTATATCATGTAACCAATATGGATGTAAGCCTCTCAAAGCCAAAGAAGATCAAACTAAATCCATTCCCAATGAAGGAAACAAGCCCAATACATCTCCTAAACTCAACATCAATGAAATTAATCATAACACATAAGGAAATAAACATGCCAAAACTCCTCAAATGAACCCTCCAAAGCCATTTATCCATGACTTAAGATCCATATGCATGAGAAGATAAAGCATAAACATAATGCACTTGAAAGAAACAATAAGCAATACCTCTCAAGTGAAACTATCAAGTAGACCAAGAGTGGGGAATGAGAATTCTCCTCCAAGATATCCAAGTCATCATGACCCATCCAAAATAAAAACTCTCCTCATAGGTCCATGTTGAACTCACATCTAACCAAGGTGTATACTCCTCAGACTTCCTGCTGAAATCTCATCAAGAGTAACCATCTCAACACATGTATCTAACCGTAATAGAACTCAAGCCTCACCTATGTCTCCAAGTATCCATGAGTACCTGTAACCAATGAATCCATGCCAAACTCCAAATTCTTCATATCACCATCATGAAGTAATCAAGAAAAATGTCAATGTACCTAATACCAAGAGAACCACCGAGATCAATGTCAAAGTCCTAACAGCTGAATCAAGAACATAACCATGACATTATGATTTAAAACCTCCTCAAAGAAGTATCATGTGATCGAAAGAATCATAACAAGTACCTATATCATGCCAAAACTCTAATGTGCACAAATATGAGTATACCATGACATAATAAAATAACCATCATATCATAACCAAGATCACATATATGAATAACAAAGCATGACATCTAAACCAAAGACTAAATAAGTCATGCATTGCAACCAAATATGTCAACATATCCAAACAACATGAATATAACCATCCTCTATCAATGAAACCAAAAAATACCAATGAACCCTTAGTGCATAGAAGTAGGAACCAAGAGTCCATCCATGACACCAATAATCACTATAGAAAATCATCCACCATCAAATGGAGAATCCACATCACTACCAACAACTCCCACTAAACTTTGATACTGAGCTATAGATGGCATCGTGACAACCATCCTCTCTATGAATATCATCTAGGAACCTACACACACAAATAAAATGTCAGTAACATAACAAGTAGAACCAAAATCTCCAAGAAAAGAAGATACCTACAACTACAAAAAAACCATCATAAACATATCCATCAATGCTAATCCATCAGTTTCAAAAGCTCCCACTAAAAGGTGTAATCAAGCTATCCATGACATCATGATAACAATCTCCTCGGGAAGATCAACCAAAGGACCTCACACAATAAAATAACTCAAATGTAACAAGAGCTCCCAAAAGGAAAAGTAAAAGTATGATCCTCATAACAAGAAGATACACTACCACAACCATAATTAGGAACCAATCCAACACCACAAACAATGCAATTCCATAAACCATCATGAATTGCCAAAGTCTCTAAAGCACAAGAAACATCCATGACACCATGATCACCACCAAAAGTACCAACAACTAACGATGCAATAGTGTCCACATATCTGCATAACATAGTCAACTACATAGGTCTCACATCATGACCATACCTGATAATACCATCTCACCTCCTTAACATGACATCAAAACAAACAAACCAAGTGACTAAACCAAGCCACCAAATTCAGTATGGATCAATACTAAAATATCTATGGGCATAGACAACACATGTCCAACTAATAAATAAAAACATGTAAGTATAGACCGCCTACAACATTACACAACTTGTAGATATAAAAATGCAACATAAAAATCGAACCAAATATTGATAACCATGTCAAAAAAGAGAATAACCTGAGATGTACAACTAAGTATATGATGAATCCAACATCAAATCTCCAAGATTCGATCATCCATAAACTCATAATATCACCATAGTCAAAGTAACCCATAAACAACTTAGATAAGGAAAATAATAAATAAACCATGCCAAAATAACTCCAAAGCCGATCCACTATGTAGTGATCTAAATAAGATTTATGTAGACTATTCAAAGTCCAAAATTTCACTCTGTATGCACCTGGTATCACCTCTTGAAACTCAAAATGAACACCTAACTTCCAGCTAGAAAAACAGTGTCAAAACTATAAAATATCATAAAATCACTATTACCACAACGTAGATCACTAAGTCAACTTTCCAACGAGTCCAACAAGTTGAAAAACGGAGCACTTGGAAAAAATTTATGCCCCCTGGAAGAAAGTTGCTCAATTTGTCTATAAGCCAAAAAAATCACCACCCCTGGTGGCTCTTTGGCGGTGGGACAACGGCCCCAACTGGGCGGCGCCGCCTTAGGTGGCAGACTCGAAATAAGAATTAAATTCATTTAAATTTTTCAAAATAAAAAATTCATGTCCCCATACCATTGGACTTGACCACCATATCAAACATGATTTAATGTAGGTTTGATTTCTAGCAGAAAGAATTTTTAAAAGGTAGTTTAAACAATTTTTTTGTTTTAAGCGGTTAAAGAACTACTGGCAGGCTAGTCCTGATGTTGGTCGGTGCTGCCAACACCGCCAGACTCTACTGATAGTACCGACAATATTGTCATCCACTGCAGAGCTGACGGTACTTATAGTACCATCAACCATTGTAGGCATGGTAGGGAGGTAGGGGGTTTGTTCCCCCACCCCCAATTTTATTTAATTTTTTTATTAAAAAAAAATTCAATACAAAACTTTGTTTCGGCCTTTCTAATTTTATTTTTTAATTTTTAATTTTATAGGGAATATTTTAAAATTTCAATGGGATTTTATTTTATTTTATTTTGTAGATGCCCTAGATGGTTGTACTGTAGGGCTAGGGGTAATTTTTTCTGAATTTTTTCACAATAGAAAAATAGGTCAAGCTATATGTTGATCTTCATCTCTTAGACAACCCAGATCCAAGTATGATGTTCATTTTGATCTAGGAGGTCTTCTATAAATTTTCCTCAAGAAAACCCCCACTTGAATGCAAAACCAAGAAACCCATTTCACCCAAAATTTCTTACACTCCAAATTTGTAAACAACCCATCAAGACAACAAACCTAAAACCCTCATATCTGCAATAAACAACCTACAAAACCCTCATATCTTTCCATTCCTTTCATTATCTCATGCAATGCATAGATGCAAAACTCAAACAAGATTTTTCTCAACCAAGGGTTATACAAACACAACCATGGCTCTGAAACCAAATGTTGAAATTGTCTTTAAATGGCTGCAAGTTTCCAACAAAGAGTGAGCTATGGCATGGAATAATTCCTAATGTTAAGTATTTCAAGGTATTTGGAAGTAAATTTTATATCAAAATAGATGAAGAAACCTTAGGAGAGTTTGATGCGAGAAGTGATGAAGGCATTTTTCTTGGATATTCTACTACAAGGAAAGCATAAAAATAATTTAATAAAAGACCAAGAAATATTGTAGATAGTACTAATGTCAAGGTTGATGAAACAATGAAGAATTTAATTGAAATTGATGGATATGTATCTGATGAACCTAATTGTGTAAGAATAGAAGAGATTGTGGAAGAAAAAGAAAATAATGAGCAAGAAAAGTAGGATGAACAGGATGAAAGAGAAGATGAAGCTCTGGTGATGTCCCCTAAGACACTTAGGTATGTATAGAAGAATCATTCAAAAATTTAGATCATTGGAGACAAGACAAAAGGAGTATTGACTAGAAGCGGAGCTGCTGCTGAATTAAACCTATGTTTACTTTCCAAGATTGAACCAAAAACTATAAGTGAAGCATGTAAAGATGAACATTGGATGAAAGTTATAAAACAAGAGCTTATGCAGATTGAGAATAATCAAACCTAGGAATTGGTCCCAAGACCGACAGATAAAAACATTATTGGATCAAAGTGGGTGTTTAGAAATAATTTGAATGAGAATGGAGAAGTGGTTAGAAAAAAGGTGAGGCTTATGTGTAAAGGTTACTCATAAGTAGAAGGCATATATTTTTAGGAGGAATTTGCTTCGATAGCAAGAAAAGAAGATATAAGGATGTTCTTAGCATTTTTTTCTCATAAAGATTTCAAGGTCTATTAGATGGATGTCAAATCATTATTTTTGAATGGTGAGCTAGAAGAAGAAGTCTACATGGAACAATCAAAAGGATTTTAGTTGTCAAATCAATCAGATATGGTGTGCAAATTGAAGAAAGATTTATATGGATTAAAGCAAGCTCCTAGAGCTTGGTATGTGAGGTTAGACAGGTATTTGATTCAACAAGGTTTCAACAAAGGTACGACAAATAGTAATCTATATTTTAAAATTGAAAATGACAGAATATTGATTGTGGTTGTATATGTTGATAACATTATTTTTGGAGGAAATTTAACTATGTGCAAGATTTTTGCGGAAGAGATGTGTTGATGGTGTTTTCTGCACAGCAACAACTTAGACATAATACAATATTCTATCTCTCTTGAAAGGTTATTCTCAACAATAAATACTGAAAATCACCCCAAGGTCTCTCAGGTGTCAAGTCATGACAATGCATAAACAACTCAGATAATATGTGAAATACTGGTAATCACAATCAGACCTTACTACAAGCAAACTGTACCTTTCCAATTATCAGATTGTGCGATATAATGATCTCAAATCCTAAATCTAACCAGATAATAAAGAAATAGCAAAAGATAAGGGTGTAAGAATATGATAAAATCTAAACTACTCCTAGAATGAATAATGTAAATGACAGATATCTGGAATGGACCAATCTCGAATAACCAATTCTTGCTTAACCCACAATGCAATTTCACAAGAACGGTGCAATCTTCTAAGGTGTATAGATTTTCAAAATCATAGATATTAATCCACAATTGAACTTAAACACTTGTAAATATATGGTCTAGGTTGACTTCACCAGCCTACTACAATCAGATAGATACTGGGAGTATAGACCAGAGATTGCTACAAACACTCCAATTATGAAATCATAAACATCATGCACCGAACTTAAAACTAATTAACCCTAAACACTAAACCCTAAATCTTTAAGCAATCCAAAAAATAAAACAACAAAAACCATGCAAGATGAAATAACACAAGAGATTGCACCAGGAAAATCACAATGTCTTCAATTGTATTAGATCACCAAAATGCTGCAACAATTCCACTGTTTGTTTACAATACTTGCTTCAAGAAATTAACAAAATGCTCTAACTCCTCTTTCTAACTCAATTCTATTATCTCTTCTCTCTTTTCTAATATCCAATATCTAATCTCTTACAATAAGGCAAGAATACCTTTATAGCAAATTCAAGACATGTCAGCCCAGCTAAACATTTACAAAACAAGAACCTCCGCCAAAACAGGTCGACCCCAGGAATTTAAAATAAGGCACACATTAAATGCCAATACATCATCAAAGTCTTCCCAGACACACTCCCCAAAGCAACCCGGATCAATACATACCCTATAATAATAGGGAAGCACAAATCTCAAAACAGGCATCAACTGCTGCCTCCCCTATCTTTGCTCTGGGCCAATGGTCCTTGAACCCTCAAAAATATTCCATCCAACTCGATGACAGGTGGCAAAGGCAGTATCTTAAGCCAACATTCTATAGAGCCAATCTCCTCCTTTGACTATTTAACCATCCTATCCCAATCATCCTTGTTGGCATGATACTTATCTATTACTGCCAAATATGTGGCTCCATCATCTAACTGGTGACTAGTTATGACATTCTCAGAATCCAGAGTATAAACTTCATGCCACCACTCTCTTAACTGTTCTAGATTTAAGTATTTAGAAGCAATCTTTCTCCTTCCAGTCATGAATTCAAAGAATGCAATGCACCCCTCATACACACCAGTAAGATCACCATCTATTTGTTTCTTCAGTTTCTGAATCTTCCTCATGGCCTTATGCCGAATCTGTAGAGCCTCAAACCACTCCCAAGGTTCATTTAACCTAGAAGAAGGAAGAATCCCATCCGTAGCCAATTGATCTCTACCATATCCCATGATGACCTTAGATTTATGCAATAGAAGATCAATATCTTCCTTATCCTGAGATAGCACGTATTCCAGCAGTTCCTTAGCTCTGACTACATCTTTCCCAACTAACAGGATCTCCTTGATTGCATTATCTCCTTTTACCTGCACTTCCTTCAGCCAATCTATTGTGGTTTGAGTAGAGGCTTTCATTTTCTCAATCTCAGAAATAGTTTCCTTAGGCAAGAAACCAGGAGTAGTAGAGGAAGACGGGTGAAGGGACTGCAAAGGCTTCATCACCTCCTCCAAACATTTTCTAAGTCTTTCATTCTCCTTTCTCAGCTCATGCTTGGTCTGAGCCTCCTTTCTTAACCTCCCAATTATTACTGCACTGGAGCCTTCATATTCATCAATGTCCTGTTCCATGGAGGCTGGCCCAATGTTAATGGTTTGCACATTGTAATCCTTACCAATGACTTCTTCTCTAGTTTTATCCACAATAGGGGTGGCAATATGAATGACCCTGTTATTTAGTTCATCTCTCTCCATCTTTGAAACCACTTTAGTTGTCTTCTTTTTCTTTCCTTTGCCAATTTTGGACAGCATCTCACCCCAATCCAAAGGAGTATCCTCAACAACTACCCATTTCTTCCTTGTAATCTCCTTTTCAAGCCAATCTGGGACAGCAGGTTCTACCCGGATTTCCTCTGTTTTTCCCTCCTCCTGTTGTTCTTCCGGCATTTTCTCCTCTTCCTTTTCAGGGAGCTACTTATTTTGATCATCCACCTCAGTCTCCTCTTCCTACACCGGTGATGGGTTTCTAACAGGGATGTCCTCCTCCCTCTCAGACGATCCGTTTCTTTTGCTATTCTCCAGAGAATCCTCATACTGCACCAAGGGAGAAGTATGTTTTCCCACCTCCTGTACTTCGAGCTCAGCCACCGCACCAAAGAGTTCTCCCTCCTTAAATGGCTCTGATTCTCCGCTAGTCTCATGTTCCTCAAGAGTTTCCTGCTCATGCACGCTTGGTGGAGGAGAAGCAACCTTAGATGGCTCCACAACTGGTGACTTTGGAGGAAAATCCATCTTTTGCACAGTCTCCCTAGGGGATGGGGTCCTTGATCTTCTCAAATAAACTTGTCCTTTCCCCTAAACTTTCCACATCAACAATTGGAATCTCACCTTTGGAGGTATCTTGATCCTTCGTCTTTGAAACCCTAGTTGTTCTTGTCCTCTTTCGTGGTGGAGGATCACTTTCTTCCCCTACCTTTTCCAACTCTTCTTCATCAGAAGATCTGCCAATCTTTAAGACCCGACTTCTCTTCTTCCCTTTAGGCTTCCTTTTTGGTTCCAACCCACTTTCCTTAGGGCCTCTAATCTTTATTTTGAAAGGTGAGCTCCTTTGGGTTTTCCCTTTGGGGTCATCATCCCCGAATTCTTCAGATGTAGACATTGGGTTGAGATTTCCCATTAAATTGAAGGTACAAGCTACCTTCTCGCTCTCAAGCTCCCAAACCTTGTGCTTCAACCAAGAAGTGGTGAATTTCATAACCGGGGCCATTAGCTCCTCCAACTCCATGACCTCATCCTCATTCCAGTTGATTTCTCTGATTGGCCTATCCTTAATAGCTTCATAAGCATGATCTTGCACTAGGTTTCCATCATCCTGCAGTTGGTCGGGAATCAACTTCACATTGCATTGTCTGATCACATCAATAGGAAGCCTAGAGTACCTCTTCTTTCTGGCTTCAAGATCATCCCTAATGTTGACCCAATAATCTTCTAGGTCATCCTTATGATGGTATTCCTTGGTAGCCTTCTTCTTTTCCTCCCCGGTGATATCGAAGTTTGTTCTCTTGGAGTGGAAAGAGAAACCATATGCTGCCAATTCATCTCCTATGGTGTATGCTGATTGGATGGAAGGGAATACTTCTATCACACCAATTCCAAGAGGGAAATCACCACCAAAGCTTGTTTTATGCTTCTCTTTTTTTACTATGTCATCAAATTCACATATTTGCCTCACCAACTCCAATAACACAATGTGATCTGTAGGATACCGAGATAACCTATAGGGAGCGGCCAGACATCCATCAATTCTAATATAGGTGAATGTGGGAAATTGAATGAACCAAGCCCCATAATTCTTTATCAACCCTCTCGCTCCATCCGACAGCCTCACATGCTCGGCATTCTGAAGCATCCTAGTAATATGCATTGTGAATGCATCATTAGCCCTTTTGTAGTCCTTGTGTCCTAGGTGCAACTCCGGGTATACTTCATGGACAACATCTTGTCCAAATGTTCCTTGTGGATTCAAGCCCCTGTATGGGTAGAATCTGGCAAGCACATACATGACATAGGAAGACATGGTGAATCTCTTGGTCTCTAAGACATCCCTTAGCTGCTTATCAATTATGGTGCTGATAAGTCCCGCCCAATAGTAGTTGGTTCCCTGTTCAATTTTTGTGATCACATGGACCATCCAACTCTCCAATACCCTGGCACTTTTCAAACCTGCCACCCTACTCAGAAATGTTATTGCATCATAGATATCTGATCTGAATTTGATCCTATGCAATTGCTTGGGCAATTTAGAATGATGTGATTTCGGCTTCTCCAACCAAGCATTAATCATCTGCTGAGCCTTGATGGGATCATTTTCGTAATATGTTTTGGCCAAGTCCATACTTGGAGTACACACAGAAGGAAGATCCGGCATGTTAAAGGCTTGAGCAATAGAGACAGGACTGAAATTAGCCAAGACCCTCCCTTCAGTATTGACAACTCTTTGTGTATCAAAATCGTACTACCGAGCACACTCCAAAATCAACTCATAGCATTGGATTGCAAGAGGAAACGCGGCCACTTGCACCAATCCGGACTTCATCATTCCATTCCTTAGGACCGATAGATTCTTCCCAGCTGTCCTTTGTTTAAACTCTTCGTATCTCCAAGCTCCAACATTAGTATCAGACACTTCAGACCATACAAAAGATATCTTGCTTTCAGGAAGCTGACTCTTAGTGTCCAATCTTAATCTTTCGGCCTCTGAGATGGAGGAGCCTTCCGTGTCACCCTTGGACTTTCCCGCAGCAGCCCTGCTTGATTCAGCCTGCACTCACAAAAGATCGTCATCAGTATCCCATTATTACGCATAGTCCAACCAAAGGATTAGCACAAAATCACAGAATGCAATTAAAAGTTATCACAAATGGCCAATCCTTGAAAATCCAAAAAAAAAAGGAATTCGGGAAAACAATGTAAATCGGGAAAATCCAATCGGGACGAAATTTCAGAGAAATCCAACCCAGATGGATTCCTGTTGCCAAGACATCATCAGTCAAATAAATCGTTAGCACAAAAGATTATGAGATAATCATGTAATTCATTTGTTAGCAACAAGAAATGAGCATTTAGCATTTACTCTGTTAATCCTATCCTTAGAAAAATCAGAAAAATATAACCAGACAGGAAAACCGAAAAAGTCTGGATGGAACGGATTCCCAAGGACAGTCTGAAGAATTCTGGAAATCGCCGCACTCCGCAGAATCAGCCGAAACCGAGAAAATTCGGATGCACAAGAATTCCACAGACACCTCAGAAACCTGACGAACAACGACATGCAAGGCATCAATCACATGATCATGTAACCCCTTCTACCTAGACCCCAGTGGTCCCAAAATCGATGCTAATCAACAAAATTCAAAATGCACTTAGACCTCGACCTCCGAATAACTAAATTTCATGGCAAAACAATGATGCCCTAAGTCCAACAACTAGACCCCGCCATTAGATTCCGGGAAAGCTAAAATTTTCAAGGAAAACAATCACCTGGGCAGTCAACCAATGTGCACAATGATCCCTGAAGGGACGAGCAGGGTGGGCTGGACATGAATCAGGAAATGACGAAAACCCCACAAAACCTTGGAAAATTCAGGCAAATGAACCGAAATCCTAACCTTCATAAAATATGCTGAATGGCACGCCTAGAGGTAAAGTCCTATTCAGACGGGCTCATACTCATGCATCCACCAATGAATAGATAAACACACGAATGGGTGACAAAGCCCCGGTGTGGATTTAAGTCCAACCCTAATTCAATAAATATAAACTCATGATCAAGCAAAGGCCGACCCGGAACAGTTACCAATCAACCTGGAAAGATTTAATCAAGACGCAACAAAAGGAAGGATCAGAGATGACCTACCATGTAATACGCGAACTCAAAGAAGCAACTGCAAAATGAACATGCCCAGGCAATGAAAATCCAGACACCGTCACCCAAACAATCCACACATACGCGACTCAAGACCAATCTTCACAGCCCAAATGGAAAACTCCCAAATCGCCAGAGCAGCAAGCAAGTGAATAATGAAGTGGGAATGATGCTCAAAATGCATTAAATTCACCCATATGCTCGTCTGAGCAAAGGTACCTTGGTCATTAATGAGCGACAAGACATATCTGAAAAAGAACTAGAAACTTGAGCCTAGGCCGGAATTTTGGAAAACCCCCAAATACGCGGAAAATCCGGATGAACATGACTTCCACGGAAATAGCAGAAACTGGGATTTCAACAAAGTTACGGATTTTGATGCAGCTCGAGAAAATCCACTAGAGCTGGAAAATCCCGGAGTCAATGAAAATTCAGCAATGACCGGACACCGAACCAGAGTCTGGGAAAATCTGCCAGAGCCGAAAAATCCCAGATTCAGGTCAAGACCCGAATTTTCACCGAAAGCCCACTTTAAACAACTTAAGCCTCAGGGAAAGATCAAAACCAACGAGACCACCATGTCAAGACCCCAAAAAGGTAAATCCAATAAAACCAAACCTCAGAAGACATCCAAAAAGAGGGTCCCCACCTCCAAGTGGGGCGTGCGTGCAAAACTGCACAACAAGATGCAAATTTTTTTGAAATGTCTATGTTTGGAGAGATGAATTTCTTTCTTGGGCTAGAGATCAATCAAACTAAGAAAGGGATTTTTATTTCATAGTCTAAGTATGTGAAAGATACATTGAAGAAGCTTGGGATGGATGGTTCCAAACCGGTTTGTACTCCTATGGTGACTAGTTGCAAACTCGGTAAAGATGATGATTCACCTAAGGATGATCAAAGAAAGTATAGATCTAGGATTGGTGGACTACTACATTTGACTACTACTAGACTGGATATTATGCATGTTGTCTATCTTGTGGCTATATTTCAAGCAGATCCTAAGGAAAAACATGTTGTTGTTAAAATAATTTTTAGGCATTTGAATGGCACTCCAGATTATGGGTTATGGTATCCTAGAGATACTAATTTTAAACTAAGTGCTTATACAGATGCAAATTGGGTTGGATGTGTAGACTATAGAAAGAGTACAAGTGGTGGTGCATTCTTTCTTGGTTGTAGATTGGTGGCATGGTTGAGTAAAAATCAAGATTTAGTTTCCTTGTCTAATGATGAAGCTAAGTATACTGCTACTCCATCTTGTTGTACACAAGTTCTATGGATGAAATAGATATTGAAAGCTATCATAGTGCGGTATGATGATCCTATCTCTATCTTTTGTGATAACACAGTGCAATTAACATTTCAAAAAATCATGTGATGCACTTGAGGACAACACATATATCTATCAGGTATCAATTCTTGAGAGAGAAGGTTGTACAGAATAAAGTAAATACTAACTATCTTTCAATGGAGGATCAGATTGTTGATATATTTATGAAGACTCTTCCTAAATATACTTTTGAGTATCTTCGAGAGAATTTAGGGGTCATTTCCCCTCCTTTCTTGAATTGAATGTATATGGAAATGCATAAGTCCAGTGGATCTATGGATCTATCTTTCTTCTAGACTAATGTCTGGTGGCTACCTCTTAGGGGGAGTAGGTAGTTTCATGTGTTGTCATTGTGAGTATTTTGTTTTCAAAGGGGAAATCAATGTAAATATATTTTTCCTTTTCCATTGATGTCAAAGGGGGAGAGGAAAGGAATAATGTAGAAAAAAGAAGAAAGGAAGAATGTGAAAAAGAGGAAAGGACAAATGTTAAAAGAGATTATCTACTAAGGGGGAGAAATAGGAAAAAAAATTGAGAAGTGTATTTAGAGCTAATATGTTGTATTTGAGCATTTTTCACATCATGTGTTGCCATCAATGACAAAGGGGGAGATTGTTGCAAGAATGGAAGGAATGAAGGTGTTGTCATTGATGTCAACTAGTCAACTGGTTATCAACTCATTGTTGTTGACTATATATGTCGAGGATATTGATAATATTACATTGAAAGAAGATTATGGGTGTTCAGTGGTTGCTTCGAGTTTTTCTCCTATGCTTGTGTGGTTCAACACACGAGCACCTACAAAACCCATATCTTTGATTTTTCTCAAAAAAAATTGCTTTACAACTTCTATTTTTGAGGGGTTCTCGCATTTTGGTGAAAAAATTAGTTTTTTGAAAGAAAAAAAATTCGGGTCTATTTAGATCGACATTCTCAAGAAAACCCATATCTCAAATTTTTCTCCAAAAATATGCCCCTTTTCTAAAAGAAGATTCAAAAAATTTGTCTCTACTACATCTATTGCTTCTACTTTTCAGAAAACTCTATATTTTTCAAGAACAACTTAGTTTTTTTAAAAACAGATGATCTAGGTCTCTTCATCACACGAGCACCTATAAAGCCCATATCTTCGACCTTTTCCAAAAAAAAATTTCTCCATAGCTTCTATTTTTGAGGGGATCTCGCATGTTGGGGAAAAAATCAGTTTTTTGAAAAACAGATGATCTGGGTTTATTTAGAACAGCATTCACTAGAAAATCCATATCTCGATTTTTTCCTAAAATGTTTATCCATTTATCTTAATCCTATGACATGAGAAAAATAAAGATAAGATAAGATCACATGAAAAATAAGACTTCTAGAAGGATTCCTAGACTCCTAAGTAAACTTAACATGTGAATAAGATCTACTAGGTGAACTATCTAGGTAAAACACCATATTCACACCAACATTTACATCATGTTGATTAATGTTAACCTTTGATCTATGGGTATAGGGAAAAAAGTGACCACAAAATCTACTAGAAATAGTCATATAAAATTACATGAATATTTGGGATTTACACTTTCTAGACACTATTATACACAAAGGAATCACTAACACACTAGTTTCACCTTTGAATCTATGCAAACCTTCATAAATAATGATATTCAAGTGCCAATGGTTCTATAATTTCTAATGTTTTGTAATATTGAAGTTTCCAATGAGTAGTATGTGCAGATATTTAAAATTATTTAAAGGATGACATCTTTCCTAAACCAACCACTAATACCACTAGGGCTCATATATATGAAAGATGGTAGTTTGTTATATAATTCTAGCCAATGTATTGTATAGATGATCATTCAATGGTATTTTCCTTAGATGTCTAAAAAAATCTTAAATTTCCATAGCCCTTGAGGAAGCAAATGTTGGTTCTTGTGGGGGGGATTTTGGAGGATGATGTTTGGTTCAAAGGTTTAGTAGTACTAATTATTAATATCAAAATATGGAACAATAATTATTGTATTACATTAAGAAATATCACAAGTGTCAAGAGAATAACAATTTGATTCCTGCTCTTGCATCTGAATTTTGTTCTCAATTTTCTATTTGTCCATTTTCAATTTGGGGTTTGGATCTGACTGGGAAGATATCTCCTACCTCATCCTTAGGACATACATTTATATTCACTAATAAATTTTTTTTCATGAAATGGGAAGAATCAATTCCTCCTTGTTGCAAGAATGGAAGGAATGAAGGTATTTTCATTGATGTCAACTAGTCAACTAGTTATCAACTGGTTGCTATTGACTATATATGTTGAGGGTATTGAGAAAATTGTATTCAAGGAAGATTGCAGGTGTTCAGTGGATGCTCTCGTTTTTCCTCTTATGCTTGTGAGATTTAGATATGTTGATCGTGATTGTTGGAAGTTGATATATCCAGATTTTTGGTTGTTGATACATTGTTTAGTGCACGTTATGTTCACCAGTTGTGAATTGTGGTTCTTTGAGGTTCTAGTTGATGTATGAGAGAAATGTTGCTGGTCCAGATTTCTCTTTGTTAGATTTTGATGACTTGTGGTTTGATAGTTGTGTTGTTATGATCGTGATAAAGGTAATCTTGGTATCTAGAAGGTTCATGCATAGTTGTTCTATGTGTCTTACACTGGTCTGGCCGACCTTGTGTTGAACACTATCTTTGGAGTTTATGAAGCATGTCAGATCTATTTAGGTCCTCATGAAGCATGTGTTTTGGTCACCCTCATTCTAATTCCACCCTATCATACTTTGGTGCCGACCTAATTTGAATTTTATGTTGGATGGACAACTTTGGAAATGTTTTAAATTTGAAGATGGTATAAATACAGGATGAGTAAGTGGTGAAGGACACACACAAGAGAGAAGAAGAGAGATAATCAAAAATAAAAATAGCAAAGAGATATAAGATTGATGCTACTCAGTGAGTGTGTTTGATGCAAGTGTGGTAGATTAGTGTGAAGTCTAAATGACAAGTTTTCGGATGTAGTGAGCAGAATGTGTACTCTATCATTCATGAATGTTTGTGAGTGATTGTGGTGGATTTATCTATTGCATTGAGAGTTTCATCTCTCTATAACATATCTCTTTTGTTTTCTTTGTATCTTTGTGGTAGTGAGCCCTCTAGATTGTTAGCCTTGTTGGAGAGTGATTCCTATTCCAGACAATGAGTCCTTTTTTTCGTAGTGAGCCTTGTTTCTCAGGAAGTGAGCCTCTTGTAATTGATTTTAATATTCTCTATAGTGTGAATTAATCCTCACCATGTTTTTCCCCTTATTGGGTTTTCCATGTAAATCTAGTGTTGCTATGTTTGTGTGATGGTTTTCAATTTTTGTGAGTTGCACTTAATGTTTAATCATTTAACCAGTGTTAAGGATTAGTTCTAGTAATTGAATTAAAGGTTTAATTCTACAAGAACTGATTCACCCCCCTCTTAATTATCCTATTCAACACTCCTCGTTCCATGATTTTTGATGATCATTTTATCCTAGAAAACATTGTGGCTCGATTTATATTCCTTCAACCCTAATTATGGATAATGGAACACCATTTAAAAAAAGGAAGTTAAGAAATTTTTGAAAACATTTCACATTCTATAGTGTAGGAAATTGTATACCCTTTACAATTTCATAGTTTTTTTGGGTCCCTTAATTAATTATACTTCATTAATCTTCTAACTACCTAAATTATGCATTACAAAGACTTATTTATCCCATTTTCCAAAATGAAAACCAACATTTAATTAATGGAATTAATAATTAATTCACATTGGAGAATGAGTTTCCTAGACTTATGGACCAGGACCCATTCGCACAAGGGTGAATGGGTCTTCCTTAAGTGTCATGACCTATTTTAAATATGTTTTTGGCGGTATTTTAATGATTCAAATGTCATATTCAATTGTTAGATTTTGGAATCTAATTTTAGGGAAATTAATTAAACACCTATAAATAAACAATCATTTGATCATTTGAAATCTAACTATCAAGACTTAATCAACAAGCAAGAGGTAAAATTTATGAGAGAAAATATTATTATCAAAAGAATTCATGAACATTATTTTTAGTCATTTGTTGCAGAAAATCAAGATCCTAATCATCATGTAAAAGTTCATGTGGATTCATGTCATCTTGTGAATGCTACTATGCATTGTTTATCCTACAACATCCAAGAATTTTTAAATGTTCAAACAATCAAGAAAAGTAAGTTCAATTCTTTGAGTGATGTGTCTAACTTCTATCCTCTAAGGATAACCATTAATGGTTTGGTTAGTTGTAAGCAAGTATTGTTTCATTCATCATTTCCTTCCATTTTCATTATTTTTTTACCAAGGTTTGATTACCAAACTTGGGGTTTGACCTAGGAAAACCCTCAAAAAACAAAACAAATTCTTCCATTTTGTGTATGTACAGATTACAGGTTGAATAAAGATTGAAGATCTTGAAGATAAATTTTACATTGTTGCATTTGTTGCATTCATTGTTGCTAAACCATAGAAAATCAAGGGCAAAAATTATTTCCAACTTTTTGATAGTGAGACCTATACAAAAAAGTATCTCAGAGCTTACTTCAGATGACTATAAAAAGTATTTTTGGAGGCCCTCACTAGGACCCATTAACCCTTGTGCAAACCTTTCCTTCAACAATGTTCAAAATCAAATTTTCATGCTAGGTACATGTGTCAATACCCTCTCGAGACCCTTCTCAAATCTACCTACAAATTGTCAATTTGGTTTTTATATCTTTGGGATCTTGCATTTTATCAGCTAGGTCTTATTGTACATTTAATTTGGACATTGCAAATCATTGGATTAGGTTTCAAATCTATCCCATTGTCTTAAAGGACTCAAATCTAGGTTTGGTTGAATCACCATTGAGGTTAAAAGTCATTCATTACACCTTGCGATTTATTTTGTAATAAAATTCTTCTAGGGAAATACACCTATTGTGGATCTTTAAAGTCCTATTTAGGGAACCCCTTTTCCCAATAATTCATTTTGGTGAACCTGACATTGTACATCATACTTTTTTTATTTGGAAATCCTTGAAACCCTAGATCTATATTTTGAATCATTGTGTTGGAATTATTTATTTAGGGATAGATCTTGCATATTTGTATCATTTAAAACACATTAAAGTCCAAAAAGATTGCACACATTCTGCATAGTACATTGCATAAAAGTGCGTTTCAATAATTTAGGTCAAAATTTTATTCAAAATTACATTAAATTTTTTTGTTATATTGTTCATACATTGTCATAATATTGCATTTAGATTTTCATCATAATTCTAGAAAAATTTTCACTGAAGAATCTGTTTGATGTTAGGAATGGTGAACTTAAATATTAACTTAAAAACTCAAATTAAAAAATTTCGGACCCATGTCCTAGGACTCATTCACCCTAGGGTGAACCTATCCTGGTATAAGTGTTTTTCTAAATTTTTGCACATAGTTTTGTCTATGTAGTATGAGTTTTTTCCAATGTGTAGATATCTATTTCAGTTTTAGAAATTTCATATTTCTATAATTGTTTCCATCTAGTTAAATTGGTGAAAAACAATTTTCTTTTTTTAGATTAAAAATAGCATTTAAAATTATTAATTTTCAAGTTTTTCTATTTAAAATTAGTCAATTTTCATATTTCAGATCTCAAAAATTACAATATGTTGTTTCATAATTGCATTTTATTTTCTATTTCTAGGTGGTTACTATCATTATCTAGTACTTTTTTGTCCATTTTGGGTGCACTTTGGGTTTGGTGAAACTTGTATGAGTTGAACACAACCTATTGTCCTATGGCCAATACTTTAGTGAGACGTAATTTGAGACTCATGACACCCCATGATAGTACATTCATTGGATCTTGGTTTTTTTAACTCTTTCACTCTTAGTGTTCACACTAGTCAGCCCCTTTTGGACCATATTCTTGACATCACATGTCCCATGACCACCTTACCATCAACAACTTACACTAATGCTAAAGCCTTGGTTGCTCATGTACCTCAAGAGAAGTTGAAACAAATGGAAAAAGCTTTAGAAAATATTCAATATTTTTTTATTACAAAGTATATTACACGTACTACCATTCATATCTGATGCAGGAGCATCTTGGTTCTTGGCAATCTTGCATCAACCAAAAATATTTTCATTTTGTTCTTGTTCTTGTTCAAGTTGGTAGATCTAGTATTTCTTCATGTTTGCTCACCAGATCTCGTGTACCTAAGGTTTCATCATGGAAATGTTGAATTTAATTACTCTAAGTTTTTAGATCGATTGGATCTTTTTTCGGCAATTTATCGCTTCCAGATTAAGACACAATTTTGGAACTGGCCCCAGAATAATTTCAAAACCTAACGGGTAGTTTGATCAATCATGGATCCTCACAGTGTGTTTCAAATTGTACCGTGGAGTGTCCCCAAACTTTTTTTTAGGTCCACACTTCAACATATGCTTCTACCATGGAAGAAATTTAGATTTGAGGCCGACTTGTTCTTGCACACATTTCCTTCATCGGAGATTGTAATGATCTTTGGCCAACGCAGATGTTTCTTGACCCGTGGATATGATATAAAGCTTGTAATGAATCATGAGAATGAGCAGGAATAAAGATCAAGTAGATTAGGTTATATATAGAGTTTTATCTATGATATTTTTGCTCACATGTATGAGCACTATATTTTGGAGCATGTTGTAAGTAGGCCTATGAGCCAAATCTATACGCCTGAATGTGGCTGACTATTTGTAATTGAATTCCATCATAATAAGAATGTCTTTATCTACATTTGCCTCTAGATTTTTTGTTGCTTCTGTTGTGTTGCTCTAGCTACATAGCCCGGATTATTCTCTTTTATGACCCTCCTACCGTGACTGCTACTAGTTTGGTATCAGAGCAAGATTCATTCCTTGCGAGATCATCAGAGTTTGTGTAGTCTTGTTGAATATTTTTTGTGGGGTGGAATATTAAGGATCTGACCTACAGCTGCAGAAGACTTGTGTAAAGATGGCGGGAAGAAGGAATTGTAGAGGAAATGGAGACCCAACTGTGATGGAGATGTTGAGAGGAATTTCTACTAGATTGGAATCAGTTGAAATGGCCCAGAGGAGAGGTCAACCGGTTGATGATGTGAGTGATGAAGAAGTTGCAAGAGAAGAGCAACATGGCCTTGATCAAGGAGAAGAAAGGTTTATAAGAGCTATAACCAGAGTAAACACTAAACCACATTTCAATCCACTGGATTATAATGGTAAGTTGGATTCAGATGAATTTTTAGATTAGATAACAGAGATGGAAAATTAATTTGATTTTGAAGCTACCCCAGAAGATAAGAAGGTGAAATTCGCTTGTACAAAGTTGAGAGGACATGCATCCCTTTGGTGGGAACATTTGCAAATGGATATGCAAAGAAAAGGAAAGGAAAAGATAAGATCATGGGATTGGATGGTGAATAAGCTGAAGACAAAATTCATGCCTGCTGACTATCAGATCAGCTTGTTTAAGAAGCTGTAGAATCTAAAACAAAAGGAATCAAGTGTGATAGACTATACTGAGGAGTTTTATAAATTGAACATCAGATCTAGACATTCAGAGGATGAGATTGAGCAAGTATCCAGATATGCAAATGGTTTGAGGTCATCTATACAAGATGAGATTAGTTTTATTAAGTTGTTGAGTGTGGAAGAAGCATATCAATGTGCCCTAAAAGAAAAAGAGAAGCTAAATAAAATAAATGAGTAGAGACAGAGAGGAAAAGATGGAAGATTTTAGAGAGGAAGAAATTTTACTGGAGGAGGAAGAGGATGTTTTCTAGATCAAAACAAGGATAAGGAGGTCAGTAAGAATGAAAATTCATATCAAAGAGATGATGGAAATTCATACCAAAGAGGAGGATATGGTGGTTACCAAAATGAAGGATATAGAAAAGATGATAGAGGTCAGGAGAAAAGAGTATTTAGGGGAATTTGTTTCAAACGTGGTGGAAAAGGACATAGATCCTTTGAATGAAAACATGGAGAGACAAGTAGAAAGACTAAGAACAATAGAAGAGAAGCCTTTATTGAGGAGAATCATGTTGGATCACCTAATCAACCGGAAGAAGGAGAAGTGTTGGTGAATAGGAGAGTATTGTGTCAAAGTGAATTGGAAAAGGAACCATTGTAGAGAAAGAATTTGTTTCGGAATAGATGAAAGGTAGCTGATAAATTTTGTAAAGTAATCATTGATAGTGGAAGCTCAAAGAACCTAGATTTTGAATAAATGGTGACCAAATTGAAGTTGGAATTTAGATTGAAACACCTGAAGCCCTATTAGATAGCTTGGATTCAAGATGAGCATAAGTTACTGGTAAGTGAACAATGTTTGGTGAAATTGAAGATAGGAAATTATCATGATGAAGTTTTGTGTGATATCATGCCTATGGATGTATGTCATATTTTGTTAGGAAGACCTTGAAAGTATGATAGATAGGTTATTAATGATGGAAAGAAGAACATATACACTATTGTTTCCAATGGAATGAAACATACCTTGTTACCTTTGGAGGATGTTCCTAAAGTTAAGGTTTGCATGACTGCTATAATTTTTTTGGTTGATGGAAGGAGATTTTTGGATGGACTGAGACATGAGAACATGTGTTATGCCTTGGTGCCTAAGTAGGTGGAATACTTGAAGCATGTAGAATAACAGCCTGAGGAGATAAAGGAATTTCTAGAAGAATATGAAGCTATCATTTCAGATAATGTACCTAATGGATTTCCACCTGTAAGGAGTATTAGTCATTGCATGGATCTAATTCCTAGAGCTAGTTTACCTAATAAAGAATCACACTGGATGACACTATCAAAGAATGAAGAATTGAACTGACAAGTGCAAGATTTGTTGAGAAATGTTTTGATCAAAGAAAGCTTAAGCCCTTGTGCAGTACCTAAAGTACTAGCACCTAAGAAGGAAGGAGAATGGAGGATGTATACAGAATCTAGATCCATAAACAAGATCATAGTGAAGTATAGATTTCCTTTGCCCCGAATGGATGACATTATGGATTGTTTGAGTGGAGCTAAGTACTTTATAAAGACAGATTTGAAGAGTGGATATCATTAGATATGAATCAAAGAATGGGATGAATGGAAAACAACATTCAAGACAAATGAAGGATTGTATGAGGGGTTGGTGATGCCTTTTGGACTGAAAAATGCACCTATTACTTTCATAAGGTTGATGAATGAGGTATTGAAGAAATTCTTGGGTGAGTTTGTGATGGTCTATTTGTATGACATCTTGATTTTTAGTAAGACTAGATAAGAACATTTGTTACATATAAGACAAGTTTTGTAGAGGTTGAGGGAAGAGCAGTTGCTGATAAACATCAAGAAGTGTAGTTTCATGAAGGAAGAATTGGCATATCTGGGATTTGTGATATCTTTGAATGGATTCAAGATGGATCCTAAGAAGGTAAGAGAATTTTTTGAGTGGCCTAAACCTAAAAGCATTGGAGGGGTAAGATAATTTCATGGATTGGCTAGTTTCTACCAAAACTTCATTAGGAATTTCAGTTCTATTTGCAACTCTATGACAAAAATAATGAGAGGAGATAGGAAGGGTTTTAGATGGACATATGGAGTAGACAAAATTTTTGAGTTGTTGAAAAAGAAGGTGACTGAATAGCTTGTGTTGGCTTTACCAAACTATAGTAAGGTATTTCAGGTAGACTGTGATGCAAGTGGAAATGTAATTGGAGCAGTGTTAAGTCAAGAAGGAAGACCAATAGCTTATTTCAGTGAGAAATTGAAAGATGCAAGGAAAAGGTATTCAATGTATGATCAAGAGTTTTACGCCATAGTTAAAGCCTTGAAGAAGTGGAGACATTACTTTCTTCCTAAGAAGTTTGTGTTGTATATCGATCATCAGGCTTTGCAATACTTGAACAATCAAGGTAAGTTGAATCATAAACACATGAGATGGGTAGAGTTCTTGTAGATTTATACTTTTGTTTTGAAACATAGGAGTGGAAAGTCAAATAGAGTTGTTGGTGCTTTGATTAGGAGAAGTAATTTATTGACACAAATGAAAGTGGAGGTATTAGGCTTTGGTGAATGGAGGAACTTGTATGAGGAAGACCCGAATTTCACAGAACCTTGGAGAGCATGTAAAGAACCAGTTTTGGAGGATAAAAGTTAGTGGTTGGATTATTTCATTTAGGAGGATATGTTGTTTAGAAGAAATCAGTTGTGTATACCCTGGAGTTCAATGAGGGATAACTTGGTGAAAGAGAAACATAGTGGAGGATTGATAGGAAACTCTGGAATTGATAAGATAGTAGCATTGGTAAGTGAGAACCACTTTTGGCCCTAGATTCAGAAGGATGTTTTGAAATTTGTACAGAGTTGTAGAGTTTGTCAGGTTACAAAAGGGAGTAGTCAAAATGTTGGGTTATACAAACATTTGACAGTTCCATAAATCCCTTGGGAGGATATCAGAATGGATTTCATACTTGGTTTGCATAAGACACAGAGACGTAATGATTATGTATTTGTGGTGGTACATAGATTTTCCAAGATGGCACATTTCGCACCCTATAAGAAGACAACAAATATAGTTCATGTAGTAGACTTGTTTTCGGGGAAGTGGTTAGATTGCATGGATTACCTAGGAGTATTATTTTAGATAGAGATACAAAGTTTGTTGGTTACCTTTGGTGGACACTTTGGAAGAATTTGATAATAGATTTGAATTTTAGTTCTACTTGTCACCCACAAACTGATGGACATACAGAGGCAGTGAACATGATTTTGGGAATTTTTTTGAGATGTTTGGTTGTTGAGAAGACGAGAAGTTGGGATTTAGCCCTTGCACAAGCAGAGTTTTCCTACAATAATTCAATGAACATGAGTACCAGAAAGACACCTTTTGAGATTGTTATTGGAGTTCATCCTAGAGGTATATTAGAATTGTGAGACTTCAGCATAAAAGATAAAAGGAGTGCAAAATAATAGGAATTTTTAGAACATATGAAGAAAGTGCATAATCAAGTGAAACAACATTTGGAAGATATGAACCAAAAGTATAAGGAGCGAGCAGATGAAAAGAGGAGACATAAGGAGTTTGAAGTTGGAGATGAAGTAATGGTATATATGAGGAAGGAAAGATTCCCAGTTGGCACATACAATAAGCTCAAGATGAGGAAGTTTGGACCCTGTAGGATTTTGAAGAAGTTTGATTAAATAAATGCATATGAAGTGGACTTACTAGATGACATGGGTATATCACCTATATTCAACATTAAAAACCTACATTAGTACCATGAAGCAAAATTTAGTGAAGACAATAAAGAAAAATTGGAAGAACAACTTCCCAAACAACAACTAGATGGGATAAAAGAGATTTTGGATGTTAGATATGGGAGAAAGACTCGTGGTAGACAATACAAAGAATATCTGGTGAAGTACAAAGGTAGACTAGTGGAGGATTATTCTTGGATTTCTCAAGCTGAGGTAGATTGTATTGGTTTTCCTTTGGCCCTAGCAAAGTGAGGGACTCACTTTTCATTAACCTTAGATGTTTGATGTAGGAGAATCCTTGGTTCTTTGAGATCTTGCATCAACCAAAAATAATTTCACTCAGTTTTGTTCTTGTTCTATTTTTGTTCTTGTTCAAGTTAGTAGATCTAGTATTTCTTCATGTTTTCTCACTAGATCTCATGTACCTAAGGTTTCATCATGGACATGTTAAATTTCCTTACTCCAAGTTTTCAACCCGATTGGATCCTTTTTTGGCGAGTTATCACTTCTGAATTAAGTGACAGTTTTGGAACTAGCCCTAAAATAATTTCAAAACCTAATGACTAGTTTGATCGATCATGGATCCTTCCCGTGACTTGCGGATCCTCATGGTGTGTTTTGAATTGTACCATGGAGTGTCCCCAATGTTGGTTTTAGGTCCACACTTCATCATTTTATTCTACCATGGAAGAAATTCAGATTTGAGGTTGACCTGTTCTTGCACATGTTACATTTCCTTCATCAGAGATTGTAATGATCTTTGGCTGACGTGGATGTTTCTTGAACTGTGGATATCATATTAAGCTTTTAATGAATCATGAGAATGAGGGGGAATAAAGATAAATTTTTTTAGCATATATATAGATTTTTATCTATAATATTTTCTCTTGTATGTATGAGCACTGTATTTTTGGAGCATGTTGTAAGTAGGCCTTTGAGCCAAATCTATATGCTCGGATGTGGCCAACTATCTATAATTGATTTCCATGATAATAAGAATGTCTTTATCTGAATTTGCCTCCAGATTTTGTGTTGCTTATGTTGTGTTACTCTAGATGCATGACCCAAATTGTTCTCTTTGAGGACCCTCCTACTATGACTACCAACAATATCATTGATAACATGAGGAGAATGCTTGATAATGACTAGGTATTAGAGATTTTACCTAGCCTAGCTCATATTATTGATAACCATATTCTTATAGTGGCTAGTTACACTCAAATATTGGACTACACTCAAATTTAAGGAGGAAATAAAATTCCTCACCCTTCATCCATAACCTCTATTCCTACATATACTCTTCCAAATGTTACTACAACAATACAACCAACGAAAAATATCACTCCAACTTTGGGTATTTCCATTGGAAATCCTCTTAGTTTTGTGAATTCAAACATCATATCTCCAAACCCTTCACCTCTTAACCTACAATTTAATTTTCCATTTAACATATATACACCTTCACCATATTCACCTCCATCTCAAAATACAACGAATGATTCCGTCATAAACCAACTCTAGAAAAATGTCACATCCCTCCAAAATGGACAACCTCCACAATATGTCAAGAGAAACCCATTGTTATTGGAGATATTCAAAGCACAAATTCCACAAGGCACATAGATTCCTATATTTGAGAAATACAATTGTAAACGAGATCCTAGCAATCATGTGTCAACATATAGAGCCTTATTTAGTGATTTCATTTTTGAAGACAAGCTCTTGGCTAAGCTTTTTCCTAGATCCTTGAAAGATATAGCCTTGGAATGGTTTTTTTCTTTACCAAATAACTCAATCCACTCATTTAATGAGTTGATTGATACCTCTTTCAACCATTTCCAAGTTCAAATTGGTCCTATGATGGCCTTTCATGATTTGATGCAATGTAAAAAACAAGCTTATGAAGAGGTCACTAGTTTTATAGCACGTTATTAGTTTATTTACTCATAGATAAAAATTAAACTTCTTGATATTAATCTTCAAAGAATGTCCATTGGCAACTTACAAAAAATATCCATGATAATCTTTGGATGATGAAATTTCCCTCCTTTACACATGTAGGAAAAACTATTTCAACATGTCCTAAAAAATATGAAACTATTCCTTATAATAATTTTCAACCATTCAAGAAACAAAAAAAAGGATTTATATAGATAAACCAACCTCAACCAACCCATCATGTTGAACCTCAAAAGGCTATCATATAAACAAAAAATACATATAAATTTTGGGATAAGAGTAGGAAATTCACCCCATTACCCTATACCCTCCTTTCGGTTATGTTGCAACTCTTAAGTAAGAACCTAATTACCTTACCTCCTATTACACCTCTTGATACAACCAAGCTTGCACCTCCAACATATAGTCCAAATTCATTTTTTTATTATCACAAACAAATTGGACATGACACAAAAAGATGTATGTGTCTTAAAAATATAGTGCAAGACCTCATTGATTCCAATCACATCCAGTTGGGTGGTGTTAATGATCAAGGAAATAAAAATGTTGCCCCACCAAACAAAAAAATTCAAATATTTACCAATCCAATACTAAACCATTCCATCTCATTCATAAAAGCCAGTGATAACAAGAATTATGTGATTAGTGTTGACACAACACAAGATATAGCTGATGATGATAAGATTGATAATGAGGAATATCATTGTTCCATGATTGGATTCATTGGTGTTCAATCTTGTAAGGGCCAAAAAACTTTGAAACCTGACATTTATCTTACTGATGATGATTCACTTAAACTTATTCCTAATGGTTCTCTCTATATTACTAGCTATATCAATAACATACTGACACAAGGAATACTTATTGATCCTGCATGTGTAGAGAATGTGATCACCGAGGAATTATTATTTGTGCAAGAGATTTATAAAGATACTTATGAAAAACTTAAAACTTGGATTAAATTTTTTTTCTTTTCCTATGATAGGTTTGATCACTCTTCCATTAAAAGTTGGACCTAAACAATTATATGTGGCATTCTCCATCATCCCTTCATTAGACCATTTTTTTGAGAATCTAGGCTACTCATGTTTACACTCTATGAATGTTGTGATGTCAATTATTCACAAGTGGAATTTTTTTCTTATTGGGAATGACATATTTATAGTTCACCATAAATTGGGTTTCATCCCTTACCTTCCCATGGAAATTTATCATTAGATTTATTTTGGTATAGATCTATGAAACCTATAAAGCCTCATGAATATTTATTTTACAAATCCTATCAAAAATTCAAGGCAAAGTGTGTAGAAAAATTATGTCTTAGCAATATTCTTGAGTTTGTGGAACAACTCAAGATACATCCAACTTCCATTATAACAAGAAATTGAACCAAAACAAGAGGTAAAACAAGATTGAAAAGAGATTATTATAAAATCTCCTATTGTGATTAATTTGGATGATGATGAGACTGTTAAAATTGATGAAGTGTATAATGAGTTGAATGCGTTATTTTCCACTTCTATGAACATAGATGGGTGAAACCGTGATGATCCCCCAAAAAGAGTGCATCACCACATGCTGAACTTGGTGAGTATCCTAGTATGGCACTTTTCATTGCCCCTTTGGATAGTTATCCGCCTTCTATATAAAATGAACAAGATTGGGATGTAGATGACTTGTTATAGGTTAGCTCACATGTGACATACTAGTTTTGTTTATCTTCTTTATGATTACATGTACGTAATGTGATCCCACCTATTGTGTTGTTTGGTGTGTCTTTGTGTTTGTGAGTTTTATTTGGATGACCCTTGTTACTCCATTGGTACAAGGATACAAAGGAAGAAAAATCTCTGGTGACATTCTTCTATTTGTATCTCCATTCTTCTATCTATTGTAAACATTATCTTTGTATTGTTTTTCCTTTTGGGGATGATGCAAAGTTTTGAGACATTTAGGTCTCCTCCATGTTGACCCAAAATATTTGTTTGTCTTCTATGTCTCTATGTGTCCTTCCTCCTTTGTGTTCATTGTTTCATGAGGTATGACGATTCCAAGCTCTATTATATCACTTTAGTGAAGATATGCATTGACCCCGAATCCATGTATCCCTTATGTATTATTTGTAGATTGTCTTTGGGGGAAACCTCCTTTCTCATGAAATAGCTTTATTTGAAAACATTTTTTTAGCATAGGGCTTTCCAAATAAGCTCTCATGGCCTTTCTGAAAATTGGCATATATCATTTCAACTTTAACGTAATTTCTCACAACATGGTGTTTGGTGATTCCTTTAAAGTGTGGGCATACATTGGCATTATTTTTCCTTTAACATTCATGCTTCACTTTTTCTTAGAGAGGTTGAACTTAGTGTAGTGTTGGAATAGGATCGATCGTTTTGTGGGCCTATTTTATCAAAGTTATCAAGGAGTATAAATGTTGGTATGGTTGATGCATGGAAAGCTTGTAGATCCAACATGACTTTCCCCTCTACCAAATGGTTGTGAGTTCACACCCTATAGACCTAGTGTGTGTTTCTTAGCCTTTGGGGCTCACCCAGTGTATATCATAATGCACTAGCCCAAGTTCTGAGCATTTTTTATGGATGTAGCATAACACAACTTTCTAGTTCATCCATTTTGCATTAACTTTGACATTTTATGATTGTGTATCTTGTCTTTCTACTCATATCTTACACATCTTGTGCGCCCCTTTTCCTTATGTTGGTTTTCCATGTGATCTGTAATATTAGGGGCTTGATCATCTTCCTTGATCTTTTTCATCCTATCTTTCTAACATTTTTACACTTATATAGCCACCCCCTATATATTTTTTAAATTTATTGCAAGTTTGTATTTGAAGACAAAGTTTTACTTGGTAGACATCAAAGAGAAGATGGAAAGCTACGAGATCAAATTTGAAGTTTCGGAAAATGCCTACAAAGACCCATTCACCGTAGGGTGAATTTTTCCTTCTACAACACTTAGATCCATCTTATAGTGATAGTTACATAGTTCTCTACACTTCCTAGATCTTCCTGCAAGTTTATTCAAATTTTTAATCATCTACTTATTATATTTTGCATATTAGGGTACATAGTTGAGCTCGGTTAATCATGAAAAATTAGTTCATTCCATTTCTAAGGCTCAAAAGAATTAGATCTAGATTTTATTGACTCACCTTTATTGTTGAAATTCCATCAAAATACCTTATGGATTTGCATCCTAATGTACTTTTTAAAAAGAAGCAAAAAGAAATCCTAGGTTTAGACATTAGACTTAGGGTTCCCTTATCTTTATGTTGTGCATCATTCTGAGTTAGAGAAATAGTTAGAACCAACCAAGGAAACTATTTTGAATACTCAAGCTAGCTCCCACCACCACTAGAAAAAGGCTAGCCACTACCACCACTAGTCATTGCCCCCCTCCCCCTCACCCCCCCAAGGGCCACATTTAGGCAACACCTCTAAGTGGAGGAAAGGTAGACTACCACCATGGTGAACCACCCCTTCAACTAGAGTGGTCGTAAGGAGCTTGGGATCTAAAATATGATGAGAGACAAGCAAAGAAACTTCATCTATGCTACCAAACATAAGGAGGAGAATGACTACGAGAAGTAGAGCTGTTTGGTGGCACTTTGGCCATGGTTCACAGGGCATTACTATAATGGTCTAGAAGCTCCTGAAGGTGCACAACATCTAGGGCCACCTTGCTTTCTTGAACCTAAATTTGAAGCATAACATTGGAACAAATAGAAGCTTTAGTGAAAAGAAAAATAACATAATCAATAGATTTGTGAGAGATAATAACCACATTTATATCCTTCCATAAGGAAAAAAAAATCTCCACCTAGAAAACATGTTAGACTTGGGTATAATTGGAAGGACTACAATGCCAATCCCCCAAAAGAATCATATGTTAGGATAAGGGTTCTAAATAAAAGGGGCTGAAAACATCATGTTTGAAATTATAGAAGAGGTGTTTGAAATTATTTGGTTGTCTACAAAACTGACATTGAGGGTTCAAAATACCCATGTGCCAAAGGTGAGAGTCTACAAGCATGCCTTGGAAAATAATACACAAAGAAAATGGCTGAGCTTAGGCTCAAGAATAACCAACCAAATGTTGTGAAATTGGTGCTTCCAAGTAGACAAAAGACTATAAATTTAATTGATGGTTTAGCATAGATACCATAGGGAGGTGCAAATAAATCCAATGATACCCCAAACATGATTTGTAATTGCAAAAAGTAGTGTTTGGGTGCCAACACCAATCCTTCCACCATAGATTAATAGAGAATGCCAATTTTATGAAGCATATTTGGTGGTAAATAAGCTAGGATAGAATCAAATGTCTATTCATCAGGCAGTGAGAGTAGAAACTAAATTTTTATATCTTCCCAAAGGAAAATATTAATCATGTCTTTGGTAAACATATCATGGGGAGTACATATTCATTTTTTATGAAATCAAAGGGCATGGATCCTGAGAAAACAAGCTAGGGGGATCTCTTGAACTTGAATAATTAGAGACCAATAAAGGTTGTGATGGTTGATAGACAACCCATCTCGAAAGATAGAGCCAATCCACAAAACCCAAGGCTTAATGGATTCCCAAGCATGCTAATAAATTTTGGCAACAAAACTGCCTTCAATATGAATGGAATCTTTCATAAACATAAGGGTTTGAAAACCAATCCCCTTATAGGTAGGTCAACTATCTAGGAAAATAGTAGGAATACAATGGCTAAGAAGAATTTTCTAGGCTTCATTCATAGATATCATTCATACAACCCATTTGAAACAAAGAGCCAATCGTTTTCGTTGAGTTGAAAGAAGTCCAAGGCCACTAGAATCCTATAGAAGACAACAAAACTCCCAAGAAATATAGTGAAAACCAAGTTGTGATCTTCTAAAGAGGGAATAGAAAATCATGAATAATCTTTTCAAGCTTCAAATAAGAAGCTTTGGAATGGGAAAAAATCATAATAGTTAACATGAGTGGCTGCCAGAATTTTAGAAAATATCTAGAATCTACCAACCAAAGAGAGGGGCTTGGTGATCCAATAATAAAGCTTCTTCTCAATTCTAGCAACCAATGCATTCCAAAGGTCAATCAGAGATGCCTAAAATGTAGAAGGAATTACCAAAAAATGAAAGGTTTCCCTATGACCAATCCACTTCCAATCGAACATGAGAAGCTAGGGAGGCATAGGAAGGAAAGATTGATGATAGCACTATGTTTTTTGGCACTATATAGACAAACCAAAGGAAAGGAAAAATGTATCAAGGAAGAGAAGACCCTCTTTGAAATTTTTCTCATCTTTAATGAGCATGATAAATGAGTCATTCACAAAGTGACTATTGACCAGCTAATTAGAGGATTCTGACATAGAAATACCATAAACCCTACCCACGGAAATATAATTTTCCAACAAGTATCCAAAACCTCCAATAGAAAGCACATAGATATTTAGGGCAAGAGGGCACCCATAGAAAATGGAATAGTGCAATCCAAAGGTTTGAGGCTAATTCCTGTTGATAGTAATGCATGTGGAAAAATGTGCATAGATAATTTTAAGAGAGTGAAGAAAATGAGGGCTAAAACCCAAAGCACCAAGGATAGCCAAAATAAAAAGGCCATTCAATACGATCATAGGCCTTAACAAAATCAATATTTTAAAAAATATCTTGCTACTTAGATTGTTGGGCCCATTCCATACCTTCCTAAACCACAATGATGTTATCCAGAATGAACCTAGATTTAATGAAGCTAGTTTTCTTAGGTCAAACAATGTGAGGCAACATGTGTAAAATTTTAAGAGCTAAGGCCTTGGCAATGATCTTATAGGAAACATTAAGCAGTGTAATAGGCTACTAGTTACACATATTTTCAAGACCTCTAGGCTTATGTATGCATTTGATATTTCCTTTATTGATCAATTTTCCTAAATATTGATTATGAAAAGCTTATAGGTATACCTTATGGAGGTCAAAACCCACACAAGGCCATAAGGCTTTGTAAAATTTTCAAGGAAAACCATCACAACCTAGCACCATATTGTCAGCCATGGAGATAATCACCTCATTTAAATCTTCCATAGAGAGAAATTTCTCACACAATACATATTGAGCCTTTAAAAGAATGTGTGTGACCACCTGGAGATAATCTTGGAGAGTACATTCTCTCACAAGAGAGACTTCCTAAGCAGTGAAAACTTTCTCATAATGGTGGAAAAGTACTTGGAGAATGTCTAATATCTTAGAGAGCATCGTATGGCCTTCCTTAATTTTTTGATACTTCATGTAGAATGATGAGAATGAAGATACATAAAGAATTCCTTAGGCACATGATCCCCCACATTAATCTAGTGCATTTTGACCTTGATCTAGGCTCCTTTGGCCGCATGATTATCAATGATCTACTTTTGGTGCCAAAGCTAGGCCACTCGAGATTGCAAACTAAGAGAGAAAGGATTGGTAAAGAGAGCCTCTATGGCCTGATGAAGGTTTGATGTGGTGGACTCATAAGACTACTGATAAAATATGGAAAGTTGATGACAATAGATGCAGATAAACCAAGAATTTTATTGAATGGAATGATTCACAAAGAAATCCACCCACTGGACTAAGTAGGATGATGTTCTAGATTCTAAATTCTATACATATGAGCCAATGTGGGTTGATGACTCAACAAATTTGTATTTAAAAAAATTGAATCTTGGAAGTCATTTTGGCCCCACTTGCCAATTAATAGAAAATGTAATAGGAGAGTCATTTGAAAAGGTGAAATTTGGAATAGGCATCAATAGAAGATCTTGACAAGAGGTAAATAAGTAAAAATATTGTGCTGTAATCATGGCACAATCAAGATATTTAAGAACTTTTCCATTTCCCACCTAGAAATTTCTCCACATATGTTGAACAACTTGAGGCTAGTTGCAAAAAGAGTTTGGATCAAAAGGACCCAATTTATTATGCATGTAGAACTAGGCCTCCTACTCACCAGTTGTCTAATGAAAAGGTAGTGCCCCATATTTATTAGTGGCCACCTCAACCATATTAAAATCTATGCATAGAACCCAAGTAGTTGGGAGCATTGAATACACAATCCACTACCAAAGAGAAGATCTTTCAATAGCACCATTAAGAGCATAAACATTAATTATCCCAAAAGAATGGTTTTTGATTGACATGAGGATCGAGACTGTTAGTGTAGGTTTTTATTTCCTAGTTGGGATATATATTTTTCCTTTATTACTAGTTTTTTCCTACACCTTTTTAATCTTGCTTAGGTTAATAAAGCATGTTTAATTAGGTGAGAGGATCATGAGGTGTCACCTTCCTACATGTGAGCATCCATTTTCTATCTTGGGAAGATACCTTGCTATCTTTAGTCCGATAGATGGTTGCTCCTCATTGGTCGGTGTTGCCACCTACACCCCTCTCTCTTGCCTATATAAACACGCTACCTAGCTTGTATTTTCAATCAAGAGATGGAATGCATTGTGTTGTTACTCTACCATTCTCTTTCTTTGAGCTCTTAATGCAATTTTGTCTCTTCGATTTTTGCATGTCTTTCAGAATCGCTGGTTTGCTTTCATTTGCATTTCAATTTATGTAGCTTAGATCTCTCTTTCAGATTCTGGTTTTTAATCTTATTCAAGATTTCTAACATGGTATCAGAGCCATAGTTTGAGAGTTTTAGGTTCATTTGATTCCTAATTGAGAGATTGAGTTCTGTAAGATCTTGTCAATCCTGTATGCTCTTCTCTTCTGTTTTATAACGATCTGGAGAATCATAAAGGATATAACAAGATCCATTAACCCCTATCTTTTGCATGCAATTTTTTTGTGAGATCTGGATGATTGCAGCATTTATGGTTGTTCCAACGTGTCCAGGAGGCTCGAGAAATTCAGAAATTGCTTTCATTTCATCTAATTTGGAGATCATGTGAAAAAGTTGCAAATGGGGGTTTGATGCTCATATTTTATGAAGGATCTTTCAAATGGGGTATTTTCAGGCCAAAAGAACATTTCTATTGTGTCTGGAAGGCCCCAAAACCCCCATTTCCATATAAGGTGCATGCAGATCGGACACCGGGAGCTTTGCATGTCATTTTTTTCCTTGTAAAAGATGTTTTTTTACACTACAGCTACATCTTGCACATGTGGTAAACAAAAACGCCTTCTGGGTTTTGTTCACTGCATCGAAAAACCATTTGGGTATTAGTTATTTTTTTCATGCAGATAACTAATCATGTGGAAATCACATCAGAAAGCTTCAGCTGGACCCCTCACCATTGCAATTTTCATTTTTCCACCTAATTTTCAAATGGCTCGTTCTCAGCCATACGGAGGTAATTTTCAGTGAACCTTTTTTTGAAAGGGGGTGGAATCACATGCTCTTTATAGTGGTATAATGATATTTTTTTCAAGTGACCTCATTTTTTCAGAATTTAAGTCTTGTCATCAGATTTGAAGGACAGTTCTCGGTTTTTGAACTTCAAACTGCTATAAATTTCTCATATGATCTCGGATTGAAGTCATTATTTTTTTGAAAGTGGATATTTTTCCAAGCACTACACATTGGTGTATGTTTGAAGTCATTATTAAGAGATAATTGTTTTTACTTCAGTATTTGGGTCCATTTTTGGACATTTGTATAACTCTGGAAAATAACTCCAGCATTGTAAACGCACTGATCTATAAAGTGCCAAACAAATTTTTCTAGGGGGGTTTCTTTAATTGAGTAAAAAGGGGGGTTCATTGTGTTGACTCTTGTTAGCACATATTCTCTTTTAGAAACATGATTTTATGCATCATAGTTCATTATGGGGTTCTCATTTCATCCTGCTTTGATCATGTTGAAATGGGGAAACTACACACAATAGAGAAATGGTATCATCACACATCTTCGATGGCTTCATTTGTTGCCAAATTTGTATAATCTTGTTCCCCCTCTTGGTACTGACAGTAAGAAATTTGCTTGGAATTGCAAAAGGGATCATGTCTTAGGAGTCATTGCAATGCATATTGATGTTTCCACCTTGAAAAGTGTTGATCATTGTGATTGCCCTCATACTCTTTGGACTAAAATCTGGGAGATACATGGAGATCATGACATTCAACCATTCCTATATGATCCTATTTAAGATTGACTTGTGCCTCTTCATCTTTCTGACAAGATACCCTATGATGCAGATACTATGTGGGAGTTTGAATATTTGGAATACTTTGAATCTTCAAATGAGGATGAGGATGAAGAGGGTTCTTCCGATGCTCCTGCTTCTCCATCAGAGACAGTTGATGTACCTTCACCTTCAATTATTTCATGTGCAAATTCATTGATTGAGGCTCCTATCATTCCTATTCAATGGGAACATTCTCATGGTAGTGATTCATTGAGCATGTCCAGTGATTCATTACAATCAGTATCACTTTGACTTCCTGATTGGGATTCCTATCTATCAAACATTGCATCCTTGTTTGTGGAGTCTCACCCTCCTGGTTTGGAGGATATTTTTGAGGGGATATCACTCCTTTATTCAGATCATACTTTGGAGAGTTTTCTAGAGTCTCCTCATCATTGTGTCTCAACCTTGCTTAGAGATCTTGAGACTATCTTGGAGGCCCTTTCTTTCTCTTCAGAGATTTCATATATGAGACTTCCTCCATCTTCATCGGAGTTTCTTCTGCATCTACCATTAGATTGGATTCAGTCTTCTTTCAGTGGTTTTGAGGACACTTCATTATGGGGGGGGCAATCAAGTCTCCATCTATTCATTCAATGGAAGGAACATCACAATGCAGTCTTTGGATTTTGTTTAGCATCTGTTTCCGCATCGTCTTGATTTGTCACCTTCTACATTGATTGGGTATGTACCTGAGTGGGTTGTGCATCTTCATCTTCATCAGGCAAGGAGACACAATGAGCAGCTTTCAGAGATATCATCAACATTCATATACATCCATCCTTCCCTCAATTCCTATCCGGAATGGGAAGCATCTCTGCACTTGCACCTGGTTTTGTTTCTTCCAAAAGGGAGACAAGTTATTTGTCGACATTGGATCATGTTTTGTCTACATACACTTACCTTTTTTTTGCATGTGATCACATATTTTGGGGGGGCTATATTGTCTCCCTATTTCCCTCCTATGGGGGGGGCATTGATTGTATTGTATCCATGTGATGATTCTTGTCCTTGGGGGGATGATGTTGAGTCCTCCAATCATCACCTTTCTGCATTTCATCTCCTTTTTTTCAGAGAGGGGTTTTCTCCCTTTTTCTCCATTTAGTGGGATATTAGTTGCATTTTCATCCTATGTACATGGGTACCTAATATGGCCATTATCCGGGACCCTTCTTTATACCCACCTAAGCAGCGCTTAAGGGGGGGTGTTAGTGTAGGTTTTTATTTCCTAGTTCGGATATTTATTTTTCCTTTATTACTAGTTTTTTCCTACACCTTTTTAATCTTGCTTAGGTTAATAAAGCATGTTTAATTAGGTGAGAGGATCATGAGGTGTCACCTTCCTACATGTGAGCATCCATTTTCTATCTTGGGAAGATACCTTGCTATCTTTAGTCCAATAGATGGTTGCTCCTCATTGGTCGGTGTTACCACCTACACCCCTCTCTCTTGCCTATATAAACACGCTACCTAGCTTGTATTTTCAATTAGGAGATGGAATGCATTGCGTTGTTACTCTACCATTCTCTTGCTTTGAGCTCTTAATGCAATTTTGTCTCTTCAACTTTTGCATGTCTTTCGGAATCACTGGTTTGCTTTCATTTGCATTTCAATTTATGTAGCTTAGATCTCTCTTTCAGATTCTGGTTTTTAATCTTATTCAAGATTTCTAACAGACACAAGTCATTCTATTAGATAGAAACATGATCAACTATGCATGAATTCCACCATGGTGCAAGAAGGGTGACAACCCCTCCATGACCAAAATCATGTTCTGAAGAAAACACCAAGCCATCTTGCCAAATCACTTGACATGGTACAAAGAGCATGAAAGAAGCAATCTTAATTTCTTGAAGACAAAAAACATCAATACTATGATAATTTTGTTGAGTATCTCACTTGGAATACTCCCTAGTGAGGTCAATGAGACCTTAGACATTCTATTACAGAAGTTCATGATAAAAAATCTTCCATATCATCCTTGTTCTCTAAGGAGGATAAATGATTCCACAAAAAGTCTAACGACTTTGGAAAATTGGGCAACTCACTTATGTTCTTTTCAGGAATGTACACACTAGCCTCGGTGTGCCCGAATGGACTCGAAGAGAAAAACAATTTTTGTGGTTGTGAGGAGAGAACTAAGGCTGATTGAGGCATTCCAACAACGCTTCATTGACCCAAAGCCTCTAAGTCGATAGAATTGATGCACATTTTCCCCTTCGAAGAAGGATTTGAAACCACATTTTGTTGTTGTATCACATCAGCCTTTGAGGGTTTGCTTGGTTCATTGCTAGAAGGGATGATATTTCATTTGTGAGCTATTGTCATCCACTTCTCTCTAGTTTTTAACATCTCAACAACTTGCAGAGGGTCCAGAGAGTTAGGAGGGGACTTAGCCCTCGGCACCACTAGCAAGGAATCCTTAATTTTATGCTCTAATGATTGAAAATGGAGATAAGTATTTCATATATTTAGATAGAGCACACACTAAGTGTGGAAAATGATGCCAATCTAAATAAATGTTATCCTTGAATCCAGTTGCACCCGATTCATAGGATAATCCCCTACAAAACTTATCCCTTTCGTAGTTTTGTGTACTTCAAGCATGCAAAATGAGGCAATTCTCGACTGGCCTTGATGCATAGTCATAAACCTCAAATCGTCTATTTTATATTTTTCCCTTGTTCGTCTTTTAAAAATATTCAAAACGAATATTTTGGTGAACTCTCATTCTTTGGGAGTTAGGATATTTTTCACTCATGTAAGAGCATTGATTATCAATACTCCTACATTATTCATAAGTTAGAATTTCATCTAGGTGTTGGAGTGCTCTTTTTCAACGCTCCTACATTTTTCCCTCACCTTGTCATGTCAGAGCACTAATTTTTAGTGCTCTGACATATCTTCTATTGTCAAGTCTTTTCAAGTGTAAGATTAGTATTTTTTAGCTCTCATACATCCTCCGACCTTTTTAAAATATTGGAGCAGTGAAAAAGCCCGCTCCTACATTTTCCCTCCCTCTTCGTAGGTGTCATAAATTTCGTTCATTTTTGTTTATAACTCCTTTTTGAATAATTCAAATGGCTTATTAAAGTCTTATTAACTTTATTTATTGTCATTTTAACTTGATCTCCTCCTCCTTCGAGTTGATCATCTTGAAAACTTCCAACGAATTTTTGAGGGCAGATTCCGTAGGCATTCAAGTTAGGGTTTTTGTGTTTCTGCCTTTGCTTTCACTAGGTACATTTTCCATTATTCTACTTCATCATTGATTGATGTTATCTATTTTCAATAAGGTTTGATAGTTTTTGTTCTTTGTTTCTTGTCATTGTTTAGCCTTGTTTTTTCTTGCTCGTCGTTTATTGATTTTTTCTTTCAGTCTACTGGTGTTTCCTTTCACTGTTGTGAGTTATTATTTTCCATCTGATCATTGCATTTTCGTAAAGGTTTCCCATACATGTTTGAGTGGTGAAATTTTTTTATCTAGCAAATTGAAATGATTAAATCCTCAACGTTTTCACATGATCAAGTTTCCCACATGTTCAAGCAGGAGATTTTACCATTTTTTCAAATGGGTTTTTCCTCAACTCAATATGAAAGAGTGATGAAAAACCCCACTCATACATCTACAAACTTCCATATCATTCAAGATGTATGATTGGCGATTTCTACAAGAAGCGGCCTTACCATCAAATGCAAAGGTGGTGAAAAATCCCACCTATAAACTTCGCTCTATTATGAAGGACTTGCTTGAGCAGTGATTTTCAATGCTCAAGCATGAAATGATCTTCCCACTAGATGTTAGAGCATTATTTTTCAGTGCTCTGACATATTTTCTATGAAAATTCTCAAGGCATGTAGGAGCATTTTTTTTTAATGCTACTATAGGCAAATGGACTTCGATCAGAATGTAGAAGTGCTAATTTTTAGCACTTCTAGACCAAAAGTAGTTTTCCATTTAATGCTCATAAATCAATCCATTTTTTTTGTTGTACCTCATTTCTTCACTATTGCTCTAATTTCCATGCTTCATAACCCATTTGCACTCACTCCAAAAATCCTTCTTGCTTCATGCATTCCAACTCACTCTAATAATTCTTTTTCTACTAACATCTCCCAATCCATTATTCTTGTAGTTCTTTTCAAATTCTTATCATGTTATCTTTGGAGGTGACATTCCTTGATCATTGGATCTATTAGATGCTATCAAAAGAGCCTCCATCATCTTCTAAGGAGAGAAAGATGAAGTATAAATACAAATGTGTATTTCCACCTACTATTGAGCTCTCAAAGGTAGATGAAATCAAAGATAGAGATTGGTCACCAAGATATAGAAGATTTTGTAAAAAGAACTGAGAAGAATCCATTAGAAGAATATTTGCAATCTATCATTCATAGAAACTTGCACTTAGTATCTACATTTCCAACTACTGCTCATAACACGGATTTTGTTCTCCAAGTTGCATCTCATTACATCTAAGAAGATAGAAGTGTGAGAGATTTCTCTAGATAAATCATGATGAGATTAGATCCAGAGTTATTTGATTAGTTTTCTTGGTTCCACATGTGGAAAAATATATCAAAATCTCCATTCAATAGGCACAAGAGGTCTATGACTGTAGACATCCAAATTTGAACACTTTGATATGGTCAAATCTGTATCCTTTATTTCTCTACTTCATCAATATTAATTAAATGACTTATATAAGTAATATTTCCCCTTCCTCTAAGGTTTCTAAAGTATTTTATTTAATAATTAAATACTTTATCTTTCATCATTTCTTCTCTAAATTAAATAAATATATCAATTTATTTAATTTAGTCATTTACCACTTTCAGTTTAAATCAATTTTTAATTCTCTCTTTTCTCTCGCCTTGTCACATCCTCCATAATCTTCTTCTAATCTAGATTAGTTTAATTAATCCATGATTAGGATGTGCACATCCTTAATCAGGATTAATGTCACATCCTCCATATTTGGCCACTTGTCTTTAATCCTTCATTAATCTTCCTAATCACATGTATGCACGACCTTAATCTAATCACCTATCATTTCTAGTATGTCCTCCAAGTCAAAATTTCATAAGTGCTTTCTTTATTAAGAATTGACCTCTTCCCCATGTGAACTTAAAATTCACATTTATTCATTCAATACATTTCTCTTCCCCATGTAGGTTGTTGGGAAATTCTAAATTCCTTCATAAGTCACATCATTCACATACGACAAAGACCTCTTTTATGAGGACCTTGTCTTATCCCCAAGGTACTCCCCAATAATGTGAATTTAAAATTCACATTTATTCCCCCAAAAACTTCTCTCATCCCCATGATGATAAGAGAGGACTTTATAAAATTCCTCACTTGTCACCATCATCCTCATATGGTGACAAGAACTTCCTTTTTGAGGAAATCTTTCCCTAATCCCAAGGTACTTGCAAGTACCTTCACCTCACATGTCCTCTTTCCACATCACCTATCCTTTTGATGCCTCGTCTTCCACATGGAAAGATGTGAGGGCTTGTGATTCCTCAACTCACCACAACTCTCCATCTTTCACATGTTGGCTAAATCCTAGCCATTGAATTCTTTAGAGACTCTTCCCTTAAAATGGAAGATTTTGTCTCATTTTTAGATATCACATATCACATTCATTCAAGCATTCTACTATCAACACATAAGATTTCAAGCACTTTCATACTTGCATTCAACCTCCATTGTTACATTCATCAAGTTTTCGTTCTGCATTCATCTACCAAAATACCCACATCTTTCATTGCATTTATCTTGTAATCTAGATCACTTTACATATCATTTTCATCATATTTGACATCAAGGAGCACACATTCAAGCTACATCAAAGTGCCAACCAAAAATATCAACTTGGATAAGGTATGCTTTTTGTTTCATCTTTCTTTTATTCATGTTAGACTTAGGCTAATTGTGAGGTGGTGTTGTGTTGTTTCTCCTTGCATTTCTTTGTCTTTTGCATCTTTTAGGCTAGTAAATAACATTGCACACATTTTTGCCATGCCTGGTGGGACCCAAAAATGGGTTTATTTCGTTCACATTTGATGTTTTGTAGGTTTAGATTACACAAAGGCGACCTTGCCCTAAAGACATATGACCCTACCCTAAAGATAGGCGACCCTGCCCTAAACAAAGGTGATTTTACCCTTGCAGAATTGCCCATCTGTGAAACAAGAGCAAATTTGCTCCTTATTTCTTGACAAGGGCAACCTTGCCCTCAAAAGGGGTGACTCTTCCCTCAATAGGGGTGAATCTGCCCTCAAGATAGGTGACCTTTCCCTCAACAAGGTCGACTCTGCCCCAAATAGAGGTAACTGAGGTAAAAATAGGTACTTGAAGTTCATTTCCAAGGATCGTTTCTTGCTATTTTTCTGAGTACTTACCCTCTAACCTATTTTGTTGGTGAATGTTCTTGTTTTTACTAACAACTTTGCAATTGTTTCACAGTTGTCAAAGACCGAAGGTTACAACTTCTAACATATTTGCTCTAGGACAAGTAGGCCAAGAACTTTAGTTAGTTTGTTTGTTTACCATTTTCATACTAGTTAGGCACATCGATATAATTAGGGGGAGTCAAAACACTTGTTTATTGTTCTTATCATGTGGGCTATTGACGTATTCAATACCCTTGTACCATTTGGTGATACTAGGTGAAGAGAAATCATAGTCCACTTAGTCCTTTGTTACCTAGGAGGCACTAGATCGTTCAAGCTTTCCCCTTGCACTTCATGTGAGCTTGGGGATTAGCCAAAAAAAATTTAGTGGCTTCTTTTAGTGAGACCTGCTTGGGGATTTCATCACCCCAAGGGACAATCCCAACCATGTGTTATCGGCGGGGTATATAAAGGGGGGAGAGCCAAAGATGTACCCCAATCTATTCATGTCGTGTCTAACGAAGCATCGAAGCTAGGGTGATACCTAGATAGAACATGAAGAGTTGGTCCACGTTTCCAGTACCTCACTGGGGCTTCTGACTCATGCTTGTAGATAGGCTGGTGTTCATGGTTGTGGCTCATGTATCATGCATATATAGAAGACTACCTAGTTTTCCTTTCTCAAGCTAGTTAGAGAACCGTGTTGGCCATACCCTTCATACTAATCTTAGGATTGTATTGTTGGAACTATCTTTTTTGTGCAAAACCAGTGCATGTCTATTAGCCTTTTCCTTCTGCTCGTTGTTGTGTTTTCTATCCTTTTCCATAGCCATTTCTATCCAAGTTAATTCTAGGTCAACTAACAAGGGTGACCTTGCCTTGAATAGGGGCGACCTTTCCCTCAAAAGGGGCGACCTTGCCCTTAATAGGGGTGATTCTACCCCTAACAGGGGTGACCCTGCCTTCTATTTGAGTCATTTTCTAGTATGTTCATGTCAAAATCACCCATCCTTCATGGAATAGGTGACCTCACCCTCAACATGGGTGATTTTTCCCATAAGAAAGGTGACCCTGACCTCAAGAGGGGTGATTTTTCCCTTTGTTTGAGTCATTTTGTGAGTCAAACAACCTAGTTCATTCACTTGTTTCTATAAAAGGGGCGATTTTGCCTCTGATTTGGGTGATTTTGCACTCTGAACAGTCAATATTTCCTTTGGTTCAGTCAATCTACTAGTCCATTTGCACATTCTGATAGTCCATTTGCCCATTCTAATAGTCTGCTTGCCCATTCCAGTAGTCCATTTGCATGTTTTGAAAGTTTGTTTCCCCATTTCGATAGTCCATCTTCCCATTTAGTGGGTTTGTTTATCCCATTTATTGATGTCATTTGACTATTTCTCTTATTTAGACAGGTCTAGAAACTATTTAGGCAAGTCTATCACCTAGTTGGGAAGCCTTTCCCTTGACTTGGGCAAACTTTCCCTTGACTTGGGTGACCTTGACCCTAAGTTGGGGGACCTTGACCCTACGTTGGGTGACCTTGACTCCAAGTTGGGTGACCTTGACCCTAATTTAGGTTACCTTAACTCCAAATTGGGCAACCTTGACCCTAAGTTGGGCAACCTTTCTCTTGACTTGGGTGACCCTGCACTTGACTTGGGCGACCTTGGTCCCTAAGTTGGGCAACCTTGCCCTTGACTTGGGAGACCTTGCCCTTGACTTGGGTGACCTTGACCCTAAGTTGGCTGACCTTGACCCTAAGTTGGGAAACTTTTCCCTTGACTTGGGTGACCTTTCCCTTGACTTGGGTGACCCTACATTTGACTTGGGCAACCCTACTCTTGACTTGGGTTACCTTGACCCTGAGCTGGGTGACCTTGACTCTAAGTTGGGAGACCTTGACCCTGAGTTGGGTGACCTTGACTCCAAGTTGGGTGACCTTGACCCTAAGTTGGATGACCTTGCCCCAAAGTTGGGCGACCTTTCTCCTAGAGGGAAATCTACTTCTTTGTTTGAGGTGAATCTGCTTCTCTGTTCGAGTGAATTTGCTTCACACAAAGGTGAATATACTTCCCATACAAAATCAAGAGCGTCAATCCTTCATGCCACAATTAGCCTACATATTCCTCAATCTAAAACCATAATCAAATCATTTCTCCTCTTCTTATTAATCTACAAACTATCGCATTTAAAAAAAAAACTAGGAATTTATTTACCCCAACTTGTTGGGGTCATAACTTTCTACTCGGTGCTCAAAATTTAGAACCGTTTACACCATTGGAAAGGTCTCCAAGATTAATAATTCAATCCCTAAAATAGTGCGCCCTCAAATAGCCCAATTTAAGTGACCGACGTAAGTTTCAACCCCAAATTCTACTTCGAAGACATCCCAAAACGTGATTTACTACGACATAGAAAAAACCAAAAAAAATTGAAAATTTTAATTTTTGTTTTTTTCTTAATACTATCACCCATGGACTGTTTCATGCCATAATTTGAGCTTTAATACCATCATCCTAATTTGAGCTTCAATCCAATATGAATTTGAGCTTTAATTCAATCCCCATCTGAGCTTAACCTGAATCCCAACTTGAGCTTTAGTCCACCTATATCTTCTTCCATCTTCTTCCAGTCCATCCTATTTATCTTTCCATCATCTATTCCCATCTTTTCCATATGTATCAATTCCATTTAATATGATGAATCCTTATCCTCCTCTCGCACAACCAATAATAGTAGTTAGGGGGAATCCCAACTACGTTGATGGCGATAATGAAATTCTTGTTGATCAAGATAAGTATAATGTAGATCCCCTTGATACTATCATTGCTAGGAATTTTTTTCCAATCGCCACCCACAATACAACCACTCCTCCAAACTATCCCCCCATGCCTTCATCTGCATCTAATAATATTCCTTACACTACCCTTGACAAGGGATATCCAACACCATCACCATCCACATATCCATCATGTCCTCCCTCTACATCTCTCTCCTATCCAACATCCACATTCTCCTATAGTAATCCACCATCCCCATACTCCTATCATTATCATCATCAACCATTACAATATCTCTACCTTAATCCCACATCCCAATCTTCCCATCCTAATCCAACACCCATGCCTTCCTATCATAATCCACCATCTAAATATTCCTCTTATCCTAATCCACCATCTCAATCTTCTTATCCTACTCCGCCAGCCATATCCTCCTATGAAAATACATCACCCATGTTCTCTTATCCTAATCCACCATCTCAATCTTCCCATCCTAATCTAACATCCACATCTTCCTACACAAATCAACCACCCACGTCCTCTTATCCTAATCCATCATCTTAATCTTCTCATCCTAATTCAACCACCACACCCTCCTATCTTAATACACCATCCAAATCTCCCCAACCTAATATAACATCCACATCCTCATATCTTAGGTAATCAACCACATCCTCTTGTATCTCTCCCCCCTCGATTCCATTATATTTTAATCCTCCTAACAATTCACCCTACCTCAATGATCCATCTAATTGTGATCCACCGACAAAGCTTAATCCTCCACCTACTCCTATTCCTCCATCCAATTCCATCCAATTATCTAATCCTAATCCACCAATCCCTAGTCCTAGTCCTCCACCTACTCCTAGTCCTCCATCTAATTCAATCCACTTATCTAATCCTAATCCACCAATCCCTAATCCTAGTCCTCCACCCATTCATAATCCTCCATCCATTCTCATCACCCCAACTAATCCTACATCCCTTCCAAGTGTCGTCCAAGGACTTATGACAGAAGCGACATCCCCAAATCCACATCTTGATGCTTTGGAACCATGCCATCCCACTCTATCACGTTTGATCACTAGTGATGAGGCCCTCCTCCATTCTACACCTATCACTCACATTACCATTCCTAACACCGTCCAAACAATTGAAACCATCAAACCCATTGAATCCATTGAATCACCCTCTTCTACTCCTAGAACCAATGAAACCAATGAAGACACCAGAATCCAATCCTTTCCTCCTAGTCCTAGTATTACTGAACTTCAATCCCATGACCTTCATGAATCCTCCATCCTCCCATCTTCCCCAGTTGAGGATTTCCTCCAACACTCCTCCCTCAACATCTCCCACACAAGATGATTCATGCCAAGAGCTTGATCCAAAGCATACAAGCATATCCCCTCCTCCAAATCAAGATCTTGTCATCCTATCTATCCCATCTCACAATCACACTAGCTCATCCGCTCCATCCCATGATCCCCTTTGCACTCAAGATCCAATCACTCCATCTCATGAGCCCTTATTACCCATTATCACAAACCTAGATCCTATCATACCATCTAATCCCTCTCTCGATCCCTTATCACTCATTCCTCCCAGTCAAGATGCTGCCACCCCATCATCTCCATCTCATGATCCTTCATTGCTGCCTAGCCCTACCATCCCAACACCACTTTTATATCACCTTGGTAACATTACACTCATCCATGGTGGTCTTCTTATAGAAGAAAAACAAAGTATATGCACCACCCTTCCTCCTCCACCTGCTAACAGACTCGCATCATGATTCCAGAAGAATACACACCCTATCATAGATCACATGCTCAAGAACATGAACTATCAAGCAAAAGGCTTAGGCCTTCATGAGCAAGGTATTTTAGAGCCCATCTAGGTGTACAAGGCCTTGGATATATCTCCTAAGAATCACAATCCAAAAGTGTTGGTACAACCTCCATACATCCTAAGCGAGCCTCTTCCAAACGAATGAGAGGCACTTCCCATCCCTCTACCAAACTATTTTTTGCCATCCCTCCTCCTCCATCATATTGCCTCAAAACAACCGTCCATCTTCCTCCTTCATCATTTAAGTCCATTTTGGGTCCTTATGTCCCTCCATCCACCCTCACTCATCCTCCCACTACTACATCTATTTTGGGTCCTTATGTCCCTCCATCCACCATAATACATCCTACATATACAAAATCCATTTTGGGCCCTTACATCCCAAAATCACCTCCTCCATCTTATCCTCTTTATCCTCACATCCATCCATCACCAGTCCCTAGCATGCATCATAAGAATTCTAAGCTCGCAATCCCTAATCAGAATCAACAAAGTCACCCCTCCATACATGTTATCTCACATCATCATCAAAATCCTACCTCCATCACCTCATACATATCCCATTGTTACTAAAAGAACTTTGGATGCCACAATAAATATGTATAAATCCAAGCATCCACATGAATCTAAAGATCTTCATGTCCCCTTAAAATGACATGTGGAAGAAAATAAAAATCAAATGCAAAAGCCAAATCAAACACATAGGCCACAAAGCCCCAACAAAGCAAAAATCGAAACAATGTGAATCGCAATGAAAAAAGATACAATTCCTTCAAATGAAAAATCCATAATGACATCCAAAGTGGCTAATACACCAACAAATAATTCACATCCCCCATCTCCTAAATCTATTTTGGGTCCCTATGTCCCAAAATTCACTATCCCAACTCCTCCATTAGCTCCACACTCTTCGTCCATTCATCCTCCTATCCTTTCAGATCCACCACCACATGTACCATTGCTGGTCCTAAAAGACTTCCCCCATCACACATCCACTCTGCCATTCCATCCATATAGTTTCCAACATTCCATCAACTATTCTCCATATCTCCCCCATCAAATCCCTTTAATACATCCTCTTGCATAATCCACCCATTCTAATAAGGTTGTACCAACATCCAATAGTCGCTTTACACATGGGCTCTTTCTACCTCATATGGAACTTGATGCTTGAGTCCTTTTTCTATCCCCTTATCACATGTCTTCTAAGTCCATTTATCCATTCATCCCTATTCTTATCCATCGGCATCCGTATTTCTATCTGAAAAGTCCCAAAAGTCAAAAAAGTCAAAAAATAAAATAAAATAGTAAAGAGAAATAATTCATCCAATGGTGAAAACTTTGCAAACAAGCGCCTTGGATATGTACCATGATGAAAACTAGGTCAATAGGTGTCATACATAAATCCCCCATCCAGTTTACTTCCAAAATTGGGGGCAACTTCAATCTATGCATCCCCTTCCTCCACCCCTTACATCCACCTATCTTCTACATCCTATCCATCATATCCCATTTATCCTAGTCCCTCCATCTTCCTTGTGATCTTGATATAGACATGGGAACATATATATACATGCTTTGGAAACCTCTTGGAATATATCCCCCTCATCCATACACTATCATATTCCTTATCCTCCTCATCTACTTTTCTGATCCATGCATATTATATGCACCCATCTACCTTCATCATCCATCCATCATGCTAACACCCATACCCCTTCCTTATCAATATATCATATCCATGTCCATCTCACTCCCTTATTCACCCATCCTGCTATCTCCCATCCCTCTTGCCTCATCATGTATGGCATATCTAGAGTGGGGAATCTCCTTCTATGCAACATAGTCATTGGCGGCATCATCCATCTATCCATCCAAGTAATTCCTTCCACCTCCCCATCCTTATCTTACTATCCATCAATCATATTGTCCCTTTCATCTCCCCATCCTTACCTTCCTATCCATCAATCATATCATCCCATCACTCCATCCACTGATCCATTTTCATCTTCCCATCCATCCACCTATCCACTAGTCCTTTTCAATATTCCAAATCATTAGCTCCCTATCCTCCAATCCACTAGTCCTTTTCCATATTTTAATCCTTATCCCCTCATCCTTATCTTCCTATCCATATTTCCACATCCTTATCCCTCTATCCACCCATCCTAACATCTTCCTATCTCCCCATCCTTATCTTCCTATCCATTCATCCCTATCCTTATTCCATCTTATAATCCCATGTCATTGGTATCTAGCTATAGGCTACTCATGCAACCAAATTCCATTCATCTCACTATCATAATTCCTATCTATTTCTCACATCTTTCTAATATCCTATCACTCTTCATCATTCATCTATCCATCGTATCATCCTCCCCATTCATCTTTTGATAACTTGGATAACTATCCCATCCCTGAGCTTCGTGTAATCTCCACTATCCCATCCACATGGCCTATCCTAGCTCATCATATCAGCTCCATCCTTTCATCCATTTATCATGGTCATCTCATCATCCTTTATCTATTGTTTATCTTTAGCCTTGTGTCGAACTATGTTGCCCCTATACATTCACGTAGGAAAGGTTGATCATTTGATCCTCCCCTAGGGCATTTTTCTATCTGGTATTTGTCATCAATCATGGTCTACATCATCCTCTATCTGCTTTTATCCATGGTCAGTTGTCAGTCTTTTGTCAAACTATGAGGGATCTTCGCTTTCACATAGGCAAGGTTGATATTTGATCAACCCCCAAGCCCCTAGGTCTTTAGGGTGTGTCAGTCTTGTGTCTTGTGTCTTGTACCTTGTGTCATGTCACCAAGTATGTCCTTATCTATCTAGTTCCTCACCAATGAGATCCATTTGCATCATGAGATTCAATCAGTTTTGAAGTCTCTTATGTCATAATCAATTTTTTAGTTTAGTATCTATTTTTGGTCTCAACAAGATGTACCCTTCCTAACAGACCTCATCAACCCCATCCATCCTCTTGATCCTATGGAAAAGGATGTTTTGAAATTGATTGCAATCTTTTGATACTTTTGGCTTGTATTTATCATTTGACCTCCCTATCATCACTTGTCAAGGCCACCATGATCTATCATATTATGGTGTGTTTTGACTGGTTAACATAGGGGCATATCTTGATCTTTGTTTCTTGTTGTCTTCTTGGTTTCCCATGTAGTATCCACCAAGACCCCGAGGTCTTGTGTTACGTTGGGGCATCCTTTTGTGCTTGTGGTTATCCCAATACCTATCTCGACCAAAGTCATTGTGACTTTGGGGTGTTGGGATTGCCTCCTTGTTTGTTGTGTTTTTGTATGCATTAGACACTAATCCGCTTTCATTTCATATACCATGGTACTTGGTGTCTTATGCTATAGCAAAAATCCGTGCTCCAAAGATGGCAAATTTAATTAGGATTGCATTTCATTTTCTCTTCCATTGCATTGAATGTATCCTCCATCCCTTCTTTCTCCAACCCATGACTTATGATTTTGGTTGTGCAAAAATTGATTCCTTCCATTTCCCTTTCTCCTATTCAAAATCCAATCTTCATGGTTTTTCGAGCTCTACCCAATGGTACCTTCCATTTCCTCATATCGAGAAGTCACTCGAGGCCCCTTTTTCTTCCCCAATCACCCTCTCGAGGGGGCATACCCTGCCATTTTCATCCATTCCTCCTTCTTCGTCACTTTCTTGCAAGATCGGGGCATCGCCCTTCACTTCCCTCCATTTGGATAGTTCACACAACTTCTCCCATGCTGGGGCATCATGTTCTAGTTGCTTCCTCTATAGAGTCATCTACATTTTATTTTTCTTCGAAACACTACTATTCTAACAATATTTCGAAGAGGGGAAAAATGTAGACATCCAAATTTGACCACTCCCATATGGTCAAATCCATATCCTTTATTCATCTATTTCATAAATATTAATTAAATGACTTATTTAATTTAACAAGTAAATACTTTATCTTTCATCAAATGTTCTTCTCTAAATTAAATAATATATCAATTTATTTAATTTAGTCATTTACCTTTTTGAGTTTAAATCAATTTTAAATTCCCTCTTTTCTCTCTCCTTGTTACATCCTCCATAATATTCTTCTTATTTGGATTAGTTTAATTAATCCATGATTAGTATGTGCACATCCTTAATCAGGATTAATGTCACATCCTCCATATTTGACCACTTGTCTTTAATCCTTCATTAATCATCCTAATCACATGTTTCCACAACTTAAATATAATCACCTGCCATTTCTAGTATGTCCTCCAAGTCAACCTTTCATAAGTGCTTTCTTTATTAAGAATTGACCTCTTCCCCATGTGAACTTAAAATTCACATTTATTTATTCAATGCATTTATCTTCGCCATGTAGGTTGTTGGGAAATTCTAAATTCCTTCATAAGTCACATCAGTCACATGGGACAAGGACCTCTTTTATGAGGACCTTGTCTTATCCCCAAGGTACTCCCCAATCATGTGAATTTAAAATTCACATTTATTCCCCCAACATATCTCATTCCCATGATGATAAGAGAGTAATTTATAAAATTCTTCACTTGTCACCATCATCCTCATATGGGGACAAGAACTTCCTTTTTGAGGAAATTTTTCCCTAATCCCAAAGTACTTGCAAGTACCTCCACCTCAAATGTCCTCTTTCCACATCACCCATCCTTTTGACACCTCATCTTCCACATGGCAAGATGTGAGGGCTTGTGTGTCCTCAACTCACCACAACTCCCCATCTTGCCCATGTTGGCTAAATCCTAGCCATTGAATTCTCTAGAGACTCTTCCCTTAAAATGGAAGATTTGGTCTCATTTTTAGATATCACATATCACATTCATTCAAGCATTCTACTCTCAAGGATGCAATATTTCAAGCACTTGCATAGTTTCATTCAACCTCCATTATTACATTCATCAAGCTTTCATTTTTCATTCATCTACCAAAATACCCACATCTCTCATTGCATGCATCTTGCAATCTAGATCACTTTACATATCATTTTCATCATATTTTCCATCAAGGAGCACACATTCAAACTACATCAAAGGGCCAACCAAAAATATCAACTTGGATAAGGTATGTTTGTTGTTTCATATTTCTTGTATTCAAGTTCAACTTAGGCTAATTGTGAGGTGGTGTTGTGTTGTTTCTCCTTGCATTTCTTTGTGTTTTACATCTTTTAGGATAGTAAATAACATTGCACATAATGACAAAGACCCGAATATGGCTAATCAATTGATTAATACTCAATGGTTGAAAAATCCAAGGCCCGTAATCTCTAGATGGCCCAAAGAGCTTCCTCGAAGTGATTTCAAGGAGGATGTTCGAGATATGATTACTCTTCTGAGTAGAGTGAAAGGATTGCTTGTATTATTCCATTTTCAAGATTGGATGTACAAGTATATCCGCACCATTAGAAGGAGGAAAGTACATATAGATTGAGGAACTCAAATAAGTGATGAGATTCATGAATAGTTGATCAATGTGCCAACTATCTTGAAATTCTATACAACTTCCTACTTGGTATATGTTGTTGTGGTCATGAGGAAATTTCCAAGTTTGTCAAAATAAGGTAATAGAATTGTTGTGCCTGTGTATAAATTTTATTCTTAGATAAATTTGAGGAAAAGTCTTTAACATTTTTGGAGAGTCACATATTCTTTCTTTGCACCTCTACTATTCACTTTTGATCCAACCCTTGAAAAGAAGAGAGTATTAGTTAAAGCCTACAGGATTGTAAGTAAGTTTGGATGTGTCTTCCTACAGTTTCCTACTTTCACATATTTGAGAGTTGGTTGCTATATTGGGTGTCAATACATGTTGCCCAGACATCCTTTAGACAAGTGGGTACTAATGGAGTTGTGCAGACAACTGATCTCAGTTCACAAAGAACATCATAAAATTCATAAGCCAGATTTCAAGTTTCCACTTACTATTGGGAAATATACTATTCACAATGTTCAAAAGGAAAATTTAGTGGAAATGGAAATGCAAATTATGACCATAAGGACATAAATATAGATTTGACTTTGACTACAAGTATATGAATAATAAACTAATGAAATATCATTGCCATGTCTATTGGTTTGAGGATATATGGGCTGATTACAGAGATGAAGAAGACATTTGAAGAATGGCTTTTTGCAGGTTGATAGTGGAAAAAATTAGAGATCTTGGTGTAGCTGACATTCCAAAGGATTTCAAAGGTCCTAGTGACATCATGAATTCTACATATGAAGAGGAAGAAATTGAAAGAAAGGATCTACCTCCTATGGAATGGTCCCAGAAAGAAAGTGTTTCCATTAGAGAAATACTTGCTCCAATTTTGCATAACACAGGTGAATGGTTGCAAAGGCATGGCTTTCAAATGAAATATTTTACAATAGAATCTGGAGGAGAAACAATAGGAGGTGAAGCTAGTCAACAACAAGAACTCTGCACTAAAAACAAGCATGCAATTGCTCCCTCTTCTTCACAAAATGGTCTTAAGATCAAATTCACTTTTGGTAAAAATACTGCATTGATAGCTGAAGAAGAGGAGGCTATGGAATCACAACAACCATCTGTAAAGAGAAAAGAGCTTGCATCTGAATAACAATCATCAAAAGAAGATGAATATAATGAAAGCGAGGAATCAAAAGAGTATGCAAAAGAAGAAGGAGAGGAAGGTAATGAGGAAGAGGAAAGGCATAATGATGAAATGCAACTATCTCCTCATGAGAACATTGTTGATAATATTCCCCAAACATCATTTCCCATTACTTCCAATTCTCCTCACACTCCTCCAAATCCTACTACTCCTTGACCTCCTCTTCCTACCTCAACTCCTCCATCTACTCTACATATAGTAAAGGTTACAATTCCTCCTTCAATATCAATAGTTATTTCCACTCCTCCTATAGGTTCCATGCTACAAACTACTGATGTTTCCTCAAGCTAACAATCATCCATTCCTAGCCTTCTTCCCCATCATATGATATCTCTTCTCAAGTAGAGTTTTATAGGTTCATGAATGAGTATTTGAAAGATCCTCTTGGTTTGTAGTCTACTAATGCCATCATGACTGATACAGCTCAAATTGTTACAATATCATCCATTCCTACAAAAGTGGCTACTACACAAGAACTAATAGTAAGTCAATAATGAAATACTTCATTCCTTCCTCCTTGGTTGATTTCTCAAGTATCAAAGCACAAAAAATAGATGATATCCCTAGATGAGCTAGATCTTGAGTAAATAGTTCCTCAAAAATCCAAAGGGAAAAGAAGGAACAAGTTCATTCAAGACTTCATGTTGACAAGTCAAGTCACAAATATGTAGATGTTGGTTTTCCTCCTCATGAACAAGGTTATGTGACGATGGAAGATTATAGTATAATAAAACTTCATCTTGGTAAGGTAAATAATGCAAGTGCCAAAGAAGATGCGCAAGTGGTCATAAATGCATTATTAGGTAGAATAGATAAGATGGAGCAAGCTAGAGATATGTACAAGCAGAAGGCTAAAAATTATGCATCAGTTATAAGGAGAATCATAGGTTCTTCTGAGAATGTGCAACCTATGGCCATGATAAATGTTGAAGAACCAATTGTGCAAAAAGTGGAGAAGTTTTACTGCAAGGGTAAAGCACTATATGAGTTTGTCGATGAGATAATAGACAAGTCTCGCAGCTCATAGTTGTTGCTAATGAAAAGACAACTCAAATGGCTAAGATCAAATTGGAGTTGGAAAAAGAAGAAACTACACTTTCCAGGGAGCAGAAAGAAATGGAAAAAAGTCTCTCATTTTGGTCATGAATGAAAGAGACAAAACTGAGAAAATTAGTGGAAGTTGGGGTAATACCTGACAAAGAGAAGTATGTGGAAATAAGAGAATCTCTTGAGAACCATGTACAAGTTATCAAGTCTCTCATTGAGGACATAAAACAAGTGTAAGAAGATGTTGAAGGGAATTGTATTGTCATGGTGAATGGAATTGAGGAGTTACGGAGAAAGCTTCTTGATGATGATCATAACTTCCTCCCAATGAGTGAGATCACTCTGATCTTCAAAGAAGCTATCATGAAGCAAGTTGAAGATGAGGGATTTATAAAGAATTCTATGCATTCTTTGTGTGATGTACGACTCTCCCTAGACAATCTCAAGACACATCTAGATAGATGCAAAAAGATTTTCTCATCTATAAGAAAATCAATCACAAAGGTTCATACAATTTTTGACTATATAGTTGGTCTAGATGATGCAGTCATGCAAGAGATTAAGAATAAATATGAAGACTTCCAAGCCAAGAGCAAGGCACCATAAATTTTTCTTACATCTCTAGAGTTATATAGCTCATATGCTTTCTTTTATGCTTTATGTAGATAGTCTTCGACATTTTACATGTCATTTTGAAAAATGTAATTACATGTAAAAATTGAGATGTTTTCCTATATTCATGGAAGCTATTTTTGAATAAGTCAACTAGTTAATTAGGGTTTCTCCTAAATTAGCTCTCTTCTCCCATCTATAAATAAGAGAGAATTATATTGTAATTGTTGTCTTTTATCTTATGCAACAAACTGCTACCCAATTGTGAAGCAAATATTGAAACTTTGAGTTCATTTTTGTGAATCTATTTTTTATCAATAAAGAAGTGAAGTTGCACACCAAACTGTATTGGGAACAATTATCTTGTGATTTGATTGAAATTGATAGTGAAATTAGTAGTTGAGATTGAAAGAGCTTTTGATTAAATTTGTGTAAACTTTGAGTTACACATATTACTTGAAATTGTGATATTGTTGGTACTATTAGTGAATTCTCTATAAGACTTTGTGCTTATACTTATTCATGTTGTTGGTGAAATTTATCATGGAGTATAAAGAAGACTTTGTGTTTCTTTTACAATGCTGGTTATTATCTTGAAGGGTTTGTTATTGGAAGCTATGAAACAACTTTTTGCCTTTGTGAGATTTATCTTATTTGTTACTTATCATTATCATGTTGGTATTCCTAGGATTTGCTTTGACAAGATAGGAATATTGGAATTATTGCTGAATTTTAGTTTGAAGTTGTATTGCATGACAAAGTTAGAATTGTGAAACATTGTAAAACACATTCTCTGAAAAAAGAGAGAATCATGAATGTGACACAACCCCATATCATTAGTGTAGTGTACATTATTGTAAATATCTAATTAGTTTTCCTTATTTTCAATAAGCAGTAAGAAGGGTGCCTCCCCTTTCTGAGAGGAGAGATTCTATCTCACTTAACTATGGTTGAAATCAAGGTTTTGTAATCTGTTAAAAGGGATTACATAATTTTCACCCAATAATATCAATCTTGCTTTTGAGATCATGAGATAAGTCCACTTCGATACAGACCCTCTTTTGGGGTTGAGCATGGTAAAAACGGTCGTCCTCAACACAAATTACCTTCCTAAGAGACACAACAATAGCTAGGATAAAATGCCAACAAGGAAATGGAAGACTTGATAATTCAAGCTAGATAGGCACATGAAGTTTCTTATCATCTGACATAGAAAATTTGCGACACCATGGCTAGAAAACCAAATGAGATAATTGAACATAGTAAGGCCCATGTTGAAAAATGACTTGAACATGACTGACTTCAGCAAAACAAAAAATAAAAACCTCTTTGGTGAGATTTTGGAGCCCATCGAGATGAATCCCATGACTTGGCAACCTAGTCTCAAAGCATGCTTTCAGGGGGGACCCTCTGAACAAAATAACCTATAAGAGTATGATACTTTAACCATTGCAATGTAGAATGAAATTATGGGGTGGGTTAAACCACATCCATGGGAGTCTCAAAAGGCATACCTCATGGAATACTTTTGGCACAAATTTTTAGGATTGCTTGTTCAGAGGAGCCATTGTTCATAGATGTGAAAACATCATCACTAGTAACAACTACTAAGTTGAAGTTGGCTATGACCATTTTAAATGAAAGCTCTCACACTGAATATGGTATGACACAAGATAGGACAACATTTAGAAAAAACTAAAGTACACAAAAAAACTCAAAACTCTACCCACATGTAGATTATATTATTGAAATACATCACTAATTAAAAATTTGATATTTCATATTTTTAAATATCCCCTAAATATAAATAAACAATTCATCAATTTTTATGAGATATGAAATAGTGTAAATTAACTTTCAAATTATAAAAGTGAATCTCAATATAATATTATGTAATTTAGTGCATAAAAAGAACCACTTAAATTTAGTGAAAGAATATAAACGGAAAGGACAAAACTACATAAAAAGGAGAATCTTTAAAAAAGTAAAAAGAAAAAAGGCTACGTTGGGGGAATCATGATTTTTTAAAGATTATATATAAGAAAGTAGATGGTGAAAGATTAAAGCCCAATTAGTAATTGGTTGGAGATCTTATAATGTCTAGAACAAAAGAGTGCCAAACACGAAATTTGTGTTGGAAGAAACATTTGAATTCCAATAAAGTGGTTAAACTATGGGGGGAAATGGATCCAAAGAAGATAAATAAAGCAATAAAGATAGAATCAAAATACATGATGGAGTAATAAAGATAGAATCAAAAAAGACATTTAATCATTAATTATTGATAGAAGTTTATTGAGTTTATTTTTTATATAAAACTAAAATTAAATATTATTTTTTAATGAAAAATAAATACTAGTAAATTTATGAGACAAATTAAGAATGAAGGAAAAATAAAGGTGTATAGGTATCTTGGAGTTATTGTAAATCAATATGTCTTTAAATTTATATTATTATCTTAAATATGACCTTTTTAATATTAATTTGGAGTTATTGTCAATCAATGTCTCTTTAAAATTATATTATTATCTTAAATCACCTTTTTAACATTAAATTCAAATATCTTAGAAAATAAAAGATCATATTCTTTTTTATGTGTAAATAAATCATTTCAAAAGATGGTAAAATTATATTGTTAGAAAATGTTGAAATGCTTGATAATAAGTCAAGAAATAATGATTAGTGGTTGAAAGATTAAAATTTACTTCTAATACTATATTAAAGTATCGATTAATATTTAATTTAATTATTACATAAAATTAATCATATTTTTAGTATATTTGCAACATAAAAAATAAAATCTTTGACAATTTTACACTAGGTTTTGCTCACCCTATGTGTTTGGACCTAATTATACATTAATTTCTCATTTTATAAACATTCTTGAAAAATCAAACATGAAAAATAAAAGTATTCATTAATTACCCATTTTATAATTTTTTTAGAAAATCAAACACGAGAAATAAAACTATGTATTTAATATTTTTCCCCTAACACTATTACACCCATAAAAGTTGGATCTAGTCTAGGGTGCACTACGACCTAGACCACTTAATTTGGCTTCAAATTTGAATATGTTGTCGGCAATTAATTATTTGAAATTTCAATTTCAAATTATCAGCCATCAACATTTAATTTTTGGGAAATTAGGATAATTTCATATAAATACAAGTCATTTTTATTATTTCAATTAGAAAGAGAACTAGAAAATATTTTGAGAAAATTGAAGATCCTAAAATCAGTCAAGGGTACTCAATGGAAGAATTAGCAACATTATTACAACACTTTCGTCAATCAAGTTCAAGTTTCCAAGACATAAAGAAGAATGAAGTAATTTATGTGCAAAGAGCTATTATGATCTATCATGCCAAATCATGAAGATGTATTGAGTTATCCTCTACACATTATTTGTTGCAATCCATTATGTTTTATGGGCTACCCTTTTCCAATTCTATCAAGAAATCAAGGAATCCATTAATAAAATTTTGTGGCAACTTGTGTGTGGCATCACTTCTTGAAGAGTTTCACACAAAAGTAGCATTATCATTTGTCATTTATCATTTCTAATCAACTATTGTTGGTTTGTTCTTTGCTTGACCTAGGTTATGTCCTCTTGATAATCATCAATCATTTTATGTGGAGGTAGGAATACCAAAATTGGGTTTAACTTAGGAAATCCCCTAAACATCACAACCTTTCCTGTATTTTTATGTGTGTGGGTCAGATCTAGAGGTTTCAGCAGGTGATAGTCTCAAGAAATAGAGTATAAACCTTAATCCACATCTCGAAACTTTCAAATCCAAAAAAAAGGAGTCCAATCTAGGGTGTAGGCAATCATATACCAGCTAATTCAAGCTCAAACTTTAATCATGTAGGTTCCTCTTTGTGTCTTAGTCTCAGATTTGAAGTTGTTTTGTAACTTTATATTTTTTCCCTATGATAAATTACACTTTTAGATCTAGGATTATATGTCAAATAGGCTTGTCAAATCACAAAAAATTTATCATCCTCACAAGTCAAAAAAAACATAAGCACTAGGGGATTGAATCTCCATTGTGGTAGCATGATAAGTATCAAACCTTAGTCAACTTATGTTTAATTTTGAGTTAAGTGAAAAGGAGATAATCTTGGTTATCCTAATTGGATCTAGGATCACTTTTCCTACTCAAAAATAATAAATCATAACACATTCAAATTTATATCAAATATAATAAATCACACATGTTGGGAATGTATAAGAAAATTTAAAAAATGACCTAAAATTTATAGGGAAGCATGTCTGACTAAAATTATAATCTGCAAAGATAGGGACCTAAAAGAAATATGCCCAATAGTATAGTATGTTTTTAAATAGAAGGGGATACCTTCATAATTTACTAATGATGTCTAAGGACTATTTTTCAACATTAGGATAATATCACTAGGAAGATCCTCATAGATGTTTACATCATCAATCATTCTAGCATAGGTAGAGGGTCTAAAATATAAGGAAATTAAGCTCACCTTTGGAAATTGACCAGTAATATTTCCAATGGATTCAAAATGGGAATCACTTCAAAAATATGGAGGGACATAAAGAATTATAACCCAAACATAGAATAAGTTTTGATATTTAGTTACAAGGTTTGAAAATAGATAAAAAAAACATTATAAGTTAAAGGGAGAATTCATCCCACATAGAGCATCCATAATCTAACACTAGATATGTATTCATAGTAGTCTAAAAATTTGGAGTTAAAAATCCACTTGCAAAAGGTAAATTTTGATCCTATCCATTTTGAATATTCTTTAGGAATCCAAAACCCACTTGTTCATATCATTAAGAGATAGAAAAAAGTAATTGATTTTTTTCTATTAGTTTCATATTAGTTTACAATTGAATCAAATCATACCCAACTTGATGAGAATACGGAAGGGTTGGGCATATGTAAGGGTTTTTTGGTTTTGAAGAAGCAAAAAGATAAAAATAAATGATCCTTAGGAGAGTTAGAATACATATTATTCCTAGAAATGATTGCATAAGGCATAGGGCACACTAGACCCAGAACCACTAGAACACCTAATGAAGAGAGACTCTCACTCAAACACAACCTTATACAAGAATTTTTTTTTGAATATCAACATGCTATAAATTTTATTACATCCTCATGGAAACATCTATAAGCGTGCAATCGAATGCAATAAAATTATATGGTCACAAGACTACTATTACAGAAATATGGATTGCAAATAAATGTAGAAAATCAGACATGCAAGTCTACAAATGGCCATAATGTCCATTGAAAGCTCAACCTCTGCTTTGTGCTAACAAAATAGGAAACTCATCTACTTCTCATGCAAAATGAATCTCTTTCTAGTTGTGACCACTTTATATAATTTTTTCACTTTTCAAAAAATTGTGACATCCATTTTGATGCCAAAAATATGCAAATTGTCCCTTTTCCCGACCTAAGAAAATTTCCAAATTTTAGTCCAACTTGCAAGAGCCATAAATTTTCACTTCGACATTAGATTGACAAATCATTTACACCAGTGGAAAGATCTTGCAAAATTGAATGAACACCAAATACGCTTCTGGGGATATTTGGGTTTTCGACCAATTTTCGAGCCCATCTAGAAACTCAAGGTTTCTCAAAATTGGCTTTGAATATTTTTAAGGAGATTTTGGATACAAATATATTAATATCTAAAAAATGACAATGAGTATTGAAGTGATTTTCTCACTATTGGGTTCATTTCACCATTTTAGAGATTTATGTAGGTTTTCATGTCCCTACATGCACAAATTCCAACTTACTAAAATAGAAACCCTACTATTTTAAGCCCTTATTAAAAATTATTCACCAAACCTAACAAAAATTAAAATAAACTTTTCTTGGGTGATGCAAGATTTATCTTACACCCTGGATGATCTTGCATCAATAGAATGAGATAAAACAATTCCACAATTATGCACCATAGAACCATGAGAAACCATGCAACAACTAGAAACTCCATCAAGACCTAAAGCCAAGGAAAACACAATAGAACTAAATATTGTAGGTGCATAAGAAACTAAAACATTAGCAAAATAATATGTCAATGAAAAACCAACTTGAACATATAGAGTAGAATTAGCCATAGGATTTGCAAGGAGTGATTGACAAATCAACCACAAAAATCGATTCTCAACTTGCATTAGATAATATATTTAGTATATATTTAAATGTTATTTATCTAGCTAATATTATAATGAATCTAATTTTTTTACATGATATTTGTATTGAAAATTAATTTATAATTACCTTTATTATTAGATGTAAATATTTAGTTTTCTTTAATAGTTATCACTTCTTAGTATACATTATCAAATATTTTGAAGAGTTTTAAATATAATATATTGATTTCTTTTGAAATGATCTTATACACATTTTGAAGAGTATGTTCTATTACTTTTTAAAATCCTTAAATCTAATTCGAATGAAATATGAGATTCAAGATAATAGTATAACATTAAATGTTCATTAAAAGGAACCTTGAAACATTTATGCTTCCCAATTTTTCTTATCTCTTATTTATATTCCTTAAATATAAATTTTACTATTTTTAAAATAATAATTATTTATTTTTAATTTCTAAGTGAAATTTAGTGAAATATTTACCAATAATTTGTCAACTATTAATATTTTAAAATACCATTGACTATAATTTAAATTTTTATGTTCTTGCTCTTCATAATATGTTATAATTTTATAAGCATTTTAAAACTATTTTTATGTTGTTATATGAGTTTTTATCTACTTCATTTTCATTGTCTTACTCCAATCTTCTTTTTTTCTTGGGGGAGAAGGGGTTAATGGGTGGTGACAATTTGTTCGTCCCTTCTAAGTGCCTTTTACTTGTGGATTTCCCAAACTTCGTTTTGTTTCCAAAGCTTCCCTATTATTTCGTCTAGTTTGCTCCTTTATTAATCTATTTCGTGTTTTATAGTTTTTTTCGATCCATCTCTTTCCTTATTTTAAATAATTTAGGATTGAATTCAATACCATATTAAATTCCTTATCCATGACTATGTTCATGGAATGGGAATATTGTGGATAGATAATCATCAACCACTTACTACTTTATTTACTTTAATACTCTATACGTCTACTTTCTTAAAATCATGATTCCTCCAATATAATATATTTCTTTTATTTCAGAGGGAAGGAACCCTAGTGGATGTCATCCTACCATAGTCTTGTCAGAAAAATAAAACATATAATTTTAGATAATTTTACTTAACAAAAGTTTAATCACATATCAATATTTCCTTTTTCAATAAGAAATAAAAAATATGTTTTTAGCATTTAATTTCTATTCTGTAAATTTATTTTATTTTTTAAAATAATAACAAATTTATATTTTTAAAATTATTTTTATGAATATTTTACTTTGTAGATAGGTGAAAGGTTTTAGAAGTTTCATATATTGAATTATTTATTTTTTGTAAATTTTATCTTAATATAAAGATAATAAAAAAATTACGTGAAATGTCTTTTCAAAGACATCTGATAAAATTCGTTAAAATACTATGTAAAATTATCTCATTACTATCAAATGAACTATTAGTATTAAAATACTATTTTTTTTCAATTCAACATTATTTTTTGATAAGATTAAGATAACAATTTTGAAAGGTCCCTAAAACATTTAGAACAACTAATCTAACTAAAAAATTGAAGATAGGTATGTAATAAGAGGAACACAACATGGATGAATAATTCGTAAAGAGAAAAGTCGATCACATTCATAGAATAATCCAACAAGGGAAAAAGGAAAAAAACAAGGTTATATCAAGATACACACTAAATCATTATGTCACGAATCAATTTAAAGAGATCTAAATACCACTACTTGATCATGCCACCATATCATTCAAAATGAATTTCTTACTAGCTATGTTTCCATTTTTTATTGCATACCTTGAATTACAAGAATTTTTGAGGTACCTCACTAACCTCTCTTCCATAAGATTCTTCATTTTTTCCATTATTTTGAAGAATAAAATAGGTGAGTGAGAACTACACAACAAATCCTCATTTATATGATCCATAGTAGATATAGACAAGACCTTCCCATCCATGATACTAGTCAAGGACCTAGTAGAGAAGGGCCCTACAATTGCTTCTCCTTAAACCATTAAAATTTGATAAATTATAGGAATCATAACTTCTTTTTTCAAACAAATTGATAGCCAAGTGATGAATTTTCAAAATTGGCATTAAAAAAGAAACCTACATTGACAATGTGTTTGACCCACATACCACATTTAGTCATAGAGTATGAGAAGAGATCTTCAAATCCATAATGACATTCCAAAAAATATAGCATATACAATATATATTTTTAGTCTAATCACATCATTAATGGTTGTTAATTGACTAATAGAGCTATAAGTTCCCTTCAAAATTTCCTCCACCATAAATTCAAATAGTGAGAAAATGAATCTCATCTAAACAAACGTCTTGTTAAGATTTCCTTTTTAAGATAAAAAATAGTTCACAATTTTTAAGAATAAATCATTTATGATAATCAAAACACTATCCTCCATGGATGAGGAGGAAATAAAGAATAATTTATCTCCCATGGAGCAATGTTTAAATGAACATAAACCTTTCCTTTTTCAAAAAATTTTCTCCAAATATTTCAATGTTTGGACTAGATAAAAACATATTTCCTACAAGAGAAAACTTGAACCTCAAAGAATCCTTATCCATATGTGAATTTAGAATCTATAGAATAATATTTTCACCATAAAAAAATCCTAAAAATTAGAAAAAGTAGTAGTGGGTCTACAAAATAATAACTATAATTACGAAAAATTTCTTAACAACACCATCTAGACCATGTACAAATAGAATTCTCCATCAAACAACCACATATAGGTTAAATGTATCATAGGCCTAATTTATAACCCATAAAAATAAGAAATGGCCTAGACAAGAAGACAAGTAATAGAAAATGGATAAATATTGGAAGTGAGATCCACACCATTATTGAGAGATTTTAGTAAATCATGTCATTATAACAATATCTTGATTCCCTACCATAACAAAAGGGGGCCAAATTTTGCAAAGAGGAAGGATGAGGGATTAGAAAACTATGTTTCAATATTTTCAATGACCACTTATTCTTAAGGTAAATCTACATATATATCATTAGTGATGACCCCACAACTTGAAAGGAGACACCATGAAAAAGAACCACAAATCTCATTACAACAATTTTCCAATGGGAGGTGAAAAAGTATTTTATTTTTTGAATGAAACCATTCTACAGTCAATTTTGTATCTTAAATTCATAACTAAATATTGATTTTTCATTTTCGATATTAATTACAAAAACTCAAATAATAGATATAATATTTATAAAGTTATTTTATAATTCATTTATTACAATTATCAATTTATTTGGATAAATTTTGCTCATACAATAACTATTAGTATATATGTTACATCTATTATTCATTAAGATAGAACATGATTGTAATGTTCAAATATGCACTACAATCTAATCTTTAATGCTCTTAATTATTTCAATAATTTATTTTAATTTTCTTAAATTTATTCTATAATAAGAGTAGCATAATGACTGAACTTATTTTCATAATTGAAATATGTTTTCTATCTATCACTTCTTTCTTCTTTATATAAATTTATGAATGCATTCATTTATTTCTAAATTCCTTTATAGAATTGTTCTCCAATATAGTAATTTTCTTTTTATTCTCCGTTTCCTCTTATATGTGTGGGGGCTTATAGCTAGAATTATAAAAATTAAATTTAATAATATTAATATGAAAAATTAATGAAACAAAGAAATGATTTAAATATAGTTTAAATTATTATTTTTTTGTTAGAATAATGTGTGTATATATATATATATATATATATATATATAATTATTCATATTTATATGCTTGATAAAAATATTAATAAATTTTATTTTTAAATAATGAAATATAATAATACCTATATAAAAATAAAATATTCTTTAATTTTATGTCATATATTTTATATTATATTTATATATGTAATTAAGTTAAAATATTTAAATTTTTTTCAAAAGTTTCACCATAATTTATATAATAAGAAAATATATATTTATTCTATCATTTTCTTTTGAATTACTTCATGTTTAAGAATGTTTTTATAAATGATAAAATCATAATGAATAGTTCTTAAATTCTATGTCATATAGATCATATATTATATTTATATATAACAAATTTAAAAAATTTAAAAAATTTAAAAAAATTCAAAATTTTCACCATTATTTATATAATAAAGAAACATATACATATGGTAAAAAATTATTTTGAATTATTCCCTATCTTTAAGAAGTAATGATCATAGTTATATTCGTTGTTTCTATTTATATTTAAATATATAACATGTCCTTTTCTTTATTAAATTTAATATGACTATAGACTACTAATATGTTACTAAATATAATGATAGGCTAAATTCTAATATGTAGTTATGCATAGTTAATATTTTAAAATCTTAAAATATTAAGTTGAATTTTCATTTGAAGATATGATATATCTAAATGATTTACTACAAATTTTATTATTTGTATGGTTATTGAAGTAAAAATTTATGAAGTTCTATTAGAAATTGTAATCAATATGTTATAGAAAATTATAGATTTAAATAGATTAAATTAATATTGAATTTGTGAGTTTTTTTTCATTGTATACACTTTATTTGGATCTTTTCCTTATTTAGAAGACATGTTATTTTATTTTTGAATTATATGCATGATTGCATCTCTCTATATATAAAAAAATATAAATTAATTATATAAATTATCCATGATTTCACAATGGAAAATTAAAAAATTAAAAAATGTCTATTTGTTTTCTTAATATTTAATAAATATTAAAATAATATTATAATGTTATCTCTGAAATATTAAATATAAAATAACTTATTATGCATTAGAATAGTGAATAAAATATCACAAATTCAAAATATGTTACACCATTAATATAACTCAAGCATACTTAATAACCTATTTATGATTATACATAGATTTATAATAAATCCTAAATTTTCTACATCATCAAATAGTAATTTCCATCTTATATAATTTAAAAAAAATAAATTAATTTAAAGTATATTTATATTTATATTATATTTATAATTAATAAAATATATTAAATTTAAAAAGATTTAAAAATATATATTTTTTAGCTATTTAATTTATTTAAACATTTTTTGGAATTTTTTATTTTATCTACATTATTTACTATATTTTATTTGAAGAGTTAATTTACTTAATTTATAATCATTTTTATTGAAGAAAGATGGATTTTCATAGAATTTGAATCTTTTTATAGAAAAATAGATTAAATGTAACCAAGCTACCAAACAAGTCCAAGGGCTTGAGCTTAAGTGATTAAAACATTAAGTTCTGAGTGAGACCCAAGTTCAAATCTCAATGAGACATCTAATATGGAATTATAAGTTTTCAGACTTGATCTTCTATGGTTGATTTCTAAATAAGTGGATTGCTAAATTGTGATACTTGATCTTTCATAGAAACTTTGTAATGTCATTGTTAATGCATGAGAAAATATTTTTAAGGGATTAACAATTGAAAAAAACCTACAAAACAAAAAAAAATGAAACTCAATTATCTAGCCTAAATAATGTTTTTGATAGATCTAGCCTAAATAATGTTAAATCCTATCATATTCAACCTTATACCCTTAACCTTGCTATGTAGATAAATAAATTTTGGAACTTTACACAATATGAATGATGTGGAGAGGGTGACCAACAAACAATTTATTTATGATTGAGTAGCCATTCTTTCAAACTAAAGAAAAATAATAATAAAGAAAATAGGTTATTGAACAACTACATCAAGACCTAATAGAGCTCTAGTATCTTGACTATATCACATGTATGGAAGATTTTAGATGAGTTGTTAAATCTTATGTTTAGATCAAATTTGAACAAGCCACAATCACTTTGAAAATAGAATTAATTGTTAAATCATTTTTTTCTAAAAAACAATTTGTTAAATTTATATATTAATAATTTGTTTTTTGTTATATTGAATTTTCAAACCATTTTTTTTTTTCTCCTACCTATAATCTTTACTTTCTTATTTTTCTTTCAAATTATACATACACATTTTTCCCTAAATCCATTAATATGAAATGAAGATAAACAGCGTTTTGTTTTCTTAATAAAATTTAAGTTCTACAAGCGTGCAATTATTAATTGTATAGGGTTGTGAAACATCAATTTAACTCAATTAACCCAAAAACATAATTTTTATGTAGTACGAATTCGTATGATTAAAACATATTTAACTCTACAATGCTATATTTAATTCCTCTTTTTGATTCCTCTATTAAAATTTAGAGGTTTACTTTTGCTAATGCGCACATTTAGCTTTTTTCAATGGAGTAGCAGAATAAGTCGTGTAATCCAATTCCTAAAGTCTTTATCAGAGCACAATAAATTCGGCGACATTATTACGTTTACATTTTATATACAACTTCGATCCAAAATCTGAAAGGCCTGCGCAGCTATGAAAAATATAGTACAATGTTGTTGGGTAAAGATAGTAACATGTTGTCGGGTAAAGACTATACCATGTCTTTATTCCAGTTGCAAACAGAATCGTCACTGGTATAAGTACCTCCCATGGAGGCATTTTCAATCCAAGCCCACAAGCCCACAAGCCCACAATCGCTCTATTGCTTACTCTTCTCACTTTGACAAAATGGTGTCGAGATTGCTAAAACCGCTGAAATCCGCGGGAGTGATTGGAGATGTTCTCGATGTGTTCACTCCAACTGTGAAAATGAGCGTGGTGTACAACACGAACATGGAGGTCCACAATGGCTTTGAGTTCATGCCTTCCTCTATCACTTCTCCGCCTCGAGTTCAAGTTATTGACAGTGACACGGACACGTTTTTTACTTTGGTAATTTTAACTCGATGCTTTCCACTTACACACCCAAATACTGCAGCTCTAGAAATTATTTGGACATTCTCTGCAATTAATGGTTAATGGTTCAGCTGTGTTTTCTGTGTAGATATTGACGGATCCGGATTCACCAAGTCCTAGCGATCCTACAGGACGCGAGTATCTCCACTGGTATTGTGTTGATTTTTAAGCATTTCAATTTTCTTTGATGAATATATCCATGACTTGAATGTTGTTGGTGTTAAAATATATTCTGTGATGATTAATTTGTACAGGATAGTGAGCGATATACCGGGGACAAAGTGCAATTATTTTGGTAAGCGTTTGAATAACGTTTCCTCATTATGCAACAAAACTTTGGATCGATCTGAATAATTGAGATTTCGATATCGGTTAACCTAATTTATAAATGGAATGTTTGATGTAGGTCAAGAAATGGTGAGCTATGAGAATCCAAGGGCGATGATTGGGATCCATCGATATGTATTTGTGTTGTTCCAGCAAGATGGGAGGGGAACAGTTGGCCCTCCTCCCTCGCGGCACCATTTCAACACGAGGCAGTTTGCAGAGAGAAATGGATTGGGATCGCCTGTTGCTGCTGTCTACTTCAATGCCCGACGAGAGACAGCCTGTAGGTCTCGTTGAACTCCTCACTCCGCCTCTCGTAAGCACATAAACGTCTAATAGTTTGTTCTACTTCTTTCTTCCTCTGCTGTCTTCAGTCCTCTTCTTCGTCCTCTTAAACTATTCCCCTTCGGAACTGCTAAGTTTCTGGTATATATAATTATTAGGGTCTAATTTTGATGGTTGCAAGGGTGTATTTAGGTATTTAGGGCTTTTGGACGGACTGTCAAATTTATAGTGGATTGTGAAAAAAAGTATTTGAGTAAGGGAACTTTCGATTGTCATAGTTAAGGTTGATTGTCAAATTTAGATTATGATTATTGTGCATGAGAAGTATGTCTGATAAAAATAGATAATTGTTCTACTTCTTTATGTTTGTTTATCTCTCAGTTTGAAATTAGCTGCTGTCAAATTGTACCCACCTTGTTATAAAAATTATGGTATTTTTAAAATGATAAATAGATTCTAGAGTTAGTGAATGCAGCAAATCTAACGAAACCAAGGCTTCCCTATAATATGAATTAAAACAAAGGATATCTTTTGAAGGTATGCAATTTCTCCTCTATTAATCAATATGAAGATTTAAATGTTTACTTGAAGATTATTTAACATATTGATATTCAATATGTTATCTATTAAATTAAAAGTTTTAACATTTGCATGCATATTTAATGAGTAATATTTTTATTTTGTAAAATTTATTTCTTAAATAACTTATAAGTGAGATAAGATTTTATGTTTCTACTAAAGTAGATTAATATGTCAGTCCTTAATATTTTTAGTTGGTGCCTTTACAAAAAGTAATAAAGACAACATAGTGTGCAAGGAGATATCATAAGACTTCATGTGTGGGCTAATATTTATGGGAAGGCAAGGCTAAAATATGCTAACAAGGTTCATCCTTTAGGGTGTAGGAATTCTATACAGTGCAATGGGAGATAACAATAGGGAGTAGTTGGATGATTTCATAATCATATCAATAGAGTTTGAAACACTAAGACAATGCACTATCAAAAAGCTTACCCTATTAGAAAGGAATGGAAATAAATTTTTCACTAGAAATAATCTTACTACTTTTTAATTACCATCAACAATTTTGTTCCATTCACTTGAGAAGAAGTTTAGTATAAGGAGATGCTAGTGTCTTAGGGTTTTTTTAGTACTATGATGGTTATATTTCCATGATGGGTAGACATAAGGGTTCAATTGAACAAAAATGATTGTGGTCCATTGTTAATTTTCACTTCCTTTTTTTGACATCATTTTATATGGGATGGGTGTTCAAATAAAAATGCTTGCATATGTAAATATTTATCTATAAATGTATGGAAATTATAAGAAAAAAATATAATGTACACATAAATATCCATGAGCAAGGGGAGAATATTTTATACTATTATTGTAGTGTAACTTCAAAGAAGCAATCTCCTAATAAATCATGTAGGTGATCAAAATATTCATCCACACTTCTAGAGACACTCAAAACAAAGAGAAAGGGTGCAATACTATCATAGATAAAGAGGAATGTCTCATCAAGAAGTATTAGATTTTTAGTTAAAAATTGATGAGAATTATAAAATATTCTTCTTCTTTATCTATCATAACCAATGGTATAATTATGAGAGGTTTTTAAAAAGAAAACTAACTGAAATATAAGAATACATATTTAGGACATAAGTAACCATGCCCTTTGGCTACCAAAAATAGTTTTAGAAGACCTCAATTCAAATAGATAATGAAAAGTATGCACATACACCAAATGATATGAAAATAATTTATATATCTGAAGATGAAACCCCTTGTTTAATAAATATGCATATATAAATACACGATTCTTTAAATATACATTTAATTTTTGTTCTCTTAGGATTTTACAATTTTTGTAGAACTAAGTCACACAAGTAAGTAGGATACAAAATAAAACTAAAATGGGAAAATATTCTCTGAATTATTTTCAATGGTTTGATGGAAGGATAAGCTACTAAAAATAAATAAAACCTCAACACAAAATTCTTGGAAAACTAAAAACCTTAAATGCACTTTTATGTAAAAAAAGGTATAATTATGTATACCAAATAATTCATGAAAATCAATACTTTAAACAAACTATAATTGATAAAGATAAATTTATATGATGTGTTAAAATATTCACTCAAATGCGCTTTGAGACAATCTTACAAATCCTTGCATAGGCTTACTAATCCACACATCACCAAGATAGAAAATGTAACATCAAGAATAGATAGATCAAAAATATTTCTATAAAACATATAAACAACTAAGAAAATATTTGTAATATTAAAGAGAATTTTTTATTTGATACCTTCTCCAAATTAACAAAATGTGGAAGCATAAAAAATAAAAATCTATACTAAATTAATAACTTAGAACATTCTTGATCATTTTAATACACAAAAAAAAATTATTTGCAAAAGTCCAAAATTATTTGAACTTTAATTATCTCTTAAAAAAATTCATGTATAACCCTTAATTCAACTCTCAACTCTGAAAATTTGAAAGAAGTCAATGTAACTCTAACCATATCACAATTAATACTTAAACTATAAATAATAAGATTAATAAATACTTGAATGAGTAGATAAATACAAGTTAAAACAATTGAAAATGGTAAGGATGAAATCTTGAATTCATGATAGTTACCAATTTTAACTTGTAGGTCCACAAGATAGCTTGTGTCATTCTATATATTTTAACATATTTAACTAGTAGCTCAAGGAAATTGCTAAAATTTACCTTATAGCAAGAGGATCCTCATTCCTGATTGAATTAAAATTATATTGGAATATATGTTCAAAATGTTTTCAATTTATGTTAGAGTAATTAGTTATTTCACTGTATTAATTTAATCATATTGGTTAATTAATTAAGTCACTTGTAACTTTAGATTTACTTAAGCTAAAATTAGGCACATTAATAATTAATTATTTATTAATTATTAAGTGTGCACACTAGGGTTTCTTTTTAGGTTTTGATCTCCTTTCTTAACGATTGATCTCATTGTGATTATTCATTTTTTTTTATCTACCTTTTATGCCACTAGGGATTCTCTTGGTACTAGGTTTACTATGCCCTCCCTTGATGATTTTACTTCTTCTCTCACTCGGGAGCAAGCCAAGTTGGCTAGCATGGGTAAGTTGAAGCCTTCTACATCATAGGCACTTATTGCATCAGAGGAGCCCAAATATCAGAAGGCTTCTATAGGCAAAGGCAAGAAACATAAACAAAAGGATTCCAAATCTCATGAGCAACAAAAGGAGTCCTCAAATTCATCCTCCTCTTCTAAGGGGAAATCCTCTAAGAAGGAGAAGGTTACATGTGAATATTGCAAGAGGGAAGGACATGCAGAACATAGTTTCTATGAGAAGGACATTGATGAGATTAAGCATCTTCTTCAGAAACATCAGACTAATTTTCCTTCTAGGATGTTTGCATCATCTCCTTCCCCTCATTCTTCTTATTCAGAGCAGCTTGACAGGGGCACAACTAGTCTACATACCTCATCAAATATGAAGGGACATGCTCTTTGTGCTTATTCATGTCATAGATCAGGGAGATTGCTTCTAGATTTAGGAGCATCTCATCATATGGCATCTTCACAGTCTATGTTCACTTCCTTTGAGCCTTGCACTATGTCTCCTATTTTTATGGGAAACAATACATACATGAGTGTTACAAGGAATGGGTCTATTAGTTTTGGGGACAAAACTTTTTAGGATGTCTTGTGTGTTCCTCATTTGATGAAAAACCTTCTTTCCATATATTAGATCACACATGGATGCAATGGGAGATCTGTGGAGTTAACACCTGATTTAGTTATCATTAGAGACTTGGAGAGTAGAGAGGTTATTACTACTAGGGTGGTGGATCACTCATCTCGGTTGTACTCCTTTGCAGATTTTTCTTTTGATGGTTTTTTTGTTCCTACAACTGTTCATCACACTTCTAGTGTGAATCATCATTCCAAGGAGACATTTGGCTTCTTGAATATTGGAGTTCTCACTTTGGATCTAGTTCTTGAGCCATCCATTCCATCTCCTCCACCTACTGTTGCAGTTAATGATACTTATATGGCTACAGATGTGGTTTCCTCTATTTCAATGCAACATGACCTAGTTGATCATTCATCTTTGGAGGTTTCTCTCCAGTCTTCACCTAATTTGACTTCTTCATTGGTTGTAATCACACATGCTTTTGTGGAGACATCTTGGGCTACACCTAATTCACCTTCAGAGAGTTCATTCATGAGGCTTCTTCCCTCTCACTTCTTTCAGAAGATGCAGTTTCTTCAGTCTTTTTGGAGCTACTTCATTCTGGGGGGGCTATGTGGTTTCTTTATTCCTCTCTTCTTGGGGGGTTCATTCATGTATCTTTGTGATGGATGGTGTCCTTGGGGGGTCTTATGGAGTCCTCCATCTTTCATCACTTAGTTGTTTTTTGCATCCTATTTTGGGGAGGATTTTTGTTCCCACGTAGTTTTCTCCTTTACCTTGTTTGGTTTGTTTTGCATTGCATTTGTACATGGGTACCTAATCAGGCCTTGCTATCGGGACCCATCTTTTCTTTCATGCATCTTTTCCTTAGTGTTTTAGCTACTTCCTAAGTTCATCTTAAGGGGGGGTGTTAGAGTAATAAGTTATTTCACTTAATTAATTAAATCATATTGGCTAATTAATTAAGTCACTTATCACTTTAGATTTACCTAAGCTAAACTTAGGAACATTAATAATTAATTATTTATTAATTATTAAGTGTGCACACTAGGGTTTCTTTTTGGGTTTTGATCTCCTTTCTTAAGGATTGATCTCATTAAAATTATTCATTCTCTTTAATGCATTTTTAGCTTGTGGCTTGTAGAGAATTTTTGTTGTTCTAGATATCTTTCTTTTTAATAGGTGTTCACTGGGGTCTGTGAGGTTGGTTTATCAACTTCAACAATTTAGAGTTAAATAACTACACATTTTTTTGGTTTATGGTCTACAATTAGTTCAAACATATTTATAATTTATTTTTATTATATAGATATGTCAGCATAGTACGGGTTAACTATAATTATTTCCTCTAGAATTGCATTAAATTATTAATTAGTGTGGATCAAATCCACACTTTTGAGATACATGCCTTAGCATCTCGTTGCATGCGGCTATAAAAGTTGTGCATTCAACTACGACCTCTTTTGCTTTGGGGCCTTGAAAGGATTCAATTTTTATGTGGACCTTCCCTGCTAGTGACATGTGGAGCCCCTGTGCTCACCCACTGCAAGCAATGCTCAACTATATTTAAGTGATAGTGCCAAGATACCACATGGTGGCTCTAGCGCTATCATCTTATTAAAGTAGGCAAATTCAAAATGATGGGCACTAGCCTCTGCATGGAATCACTACACACTTCAAAGAGTGAAAGAGTCTCCTTTGTGAGAAGGGGAAGAGCCATTGGTTGAAACACCACAAATAGTCAAAATAAAACATGCATCAACATTAGGGAATCACTGAGCATTAATGTAGGGCCATGCCTACTATCTGTAGATGGTATATGTGTGCACACTGAAGCATTTCCAAGATCGGATTCTCTTGTTGGGACTTCTTTATGAAGGCGAGTAGGAGACTCAAAGTGTCTTCAAGGCTCAAGGTGTCATGTTTTCAAAACATCAAGAGTCCTAGCCATGTAGAGTAGCGGAATATATATACTCAGGGATGTTATCTTTGTAAAGGGTTCCTATCGGCAAGAATTTTGTTAACTGTTTTCTTAAAGAGATCACAATTGTAATATTTTTTAGTTTGGAATAGAGATAGTAGCAGGTTTTTCTTTAATTTTTAGAGACCTTAGAAGGTACCCCTCATAAGAGGGATTGAATATTTTGTACTATGCCCTTGGGCCTTTGTAATTTTTTCTCCACTCAACAATGAAGACAACATGGTATTTTGTGTCAAGTTGTGTGAAATTGATAGATATATATATTTTTTTATTCATTACTTCTATAGTATAAGCTTTTGATAAATGTTTTAGGCTCTAAATCATGCAATCACTCTCTTAAATTATTCCTAATGTTTTTAAAATGTTTTGATCTATATTATGCAAGCTAGGAGTGAATATCGAAAGTGTTTCTGGCATATCACCTTAGTTTTATTTCAATTTTTCCCTACTTTTTCCTTCTCTCCCTTTTCTCCTAAATGAACTTGAAGAGATGACTTCTAAAATACTAGAGGTCATTTCATAGACAAAAAAATTAAGTCCCACATCTATGAAACTTCCCATAGGATGTTGCTTTCCTAGAGTGGAGGTTTTAAGAATCAATAGTTCCTTTTCTGGCATGCTTGATGGGACCTATTTTGTTCTGATTAGAATTCAGGGTCTATGAGTCAGAGGCCTATTACAAGGTCATTTACAACACAAAATATAGGTTTAATTCTACCACCACTTGTGGTTGTAACTCACCAAAGAGCCATGAGGTCAAGCATAATGCAACAACCTCTCTAAATGGTGCACCAAGAGCACCAAGAAATTTTGTTTCATAGAATAGTGGTAGCCCACTTATTCCTCCAATAGCTCTAAGTACTTGGGATCCTATTTGTTGAAATGCACAAGACAACTGAGAAGGGGGGTGAACTAGTTGTACCTGATTACTTTACTTCTAACCTTAATCAATTCCACTTTAACTCAATTTGTTATTAAGTGTAAACATGAAATGAAAATAACATAAAGCAAACACCAAAGATACCAGATTTATGTGGAAAACCCAATGAGGGAAAAACCACGGTGAGGATTACCTCACAATATAGTAATAATGCAATACTATATACAAAGGCTCACTGCGAGAGGGCTCACTGCCTAGATACAAAGGCTCATTGCCATCAATAGGAATTACTATCTAGAAGGAGGATCACTTCCTACAGAAAAAGAAAAGATAAATAAAGATCCACCAAGAAAGGGTCCACACATTCTCAGCTTGATCAGAAGATTGTAGACACCATTAGCTCACTTCTTTTAGGAATCTGACACATCAAAGTACTGTTGCTTTGATTCTCTCTTACAAACTTTTCTTTTCGCACTTTTTCACACACTTCACTTGATTGACACAAAATTAGCAACATCTTGACTTTTTTTTATACCATCTTCAACCCTAGAAGCATTCTCCAAGGTCGGTCATACATCCTTCAATTTACAAATTAAAATTAGGTTGGATACTAAGCATTCTTGTGGTGGATAAGAATGAGAGAGGACCGATTACACATTTAATTAGGGCCCAAATAACATCTTGGATCAATCACATGCTTCCTTAATTCAATGCAAAATATTTATGTAACATGTAGACACCAGCTTAGCCAAACCTAATGAAAACACCAATGATCTTTGAAGTATGTGCATCTCCAGCAAGATGATCACAAGTGGATCACTCAACATGCTTAACCAAAAATTTTACCATCTCTAAGAAACTTTCAGGTACATACGCAACAACTGCAACAATCTTCATT
>CM021107.1:35920301-35936929 GCA_007115665.2 Sequoiadendron giganteum
TGAGAAAATGAATCTCATCTAAACAAACGTCTTGTTAAGATTTCCTTTTTAAGATAAAAAATAGTTCACAATTTTTAAGAATAAATCATTTATGATAATCAAAACACTATCCTCCATGGATGAGGAGGAAATAAAGAATAATTTATCTCCCATGGAGCAATGTTTAAATGAACATAAACCTTTCCTTTTTCAAAAAATTTTCTCCAAATATTTCAATGTTTGGACTAGATAAAAACATATTTCCTACAAGAGAAAACTTGAACCTCAAAGAATCCTTATCCATATGTGAATTTAGAATCTATAGAATAATATTTTCACCATAAAAAAATCCTAAAAATTAGAAAAAGTAGTAGTGGGTCTACAAAATAATAACTATAATTACGAAAAATTTCTTAACAACACCATCTAGACCATGTACAAATAGAATTCTCCATCAAACAACCACATATAGGTTAAATGTATCATAGGCCTAATTTATAACCCATAAAAATAAGAAATGGCCTAGACAAGAAGACAAGTAATAGAAAATGGATAAATATTGGAAGTGAGATCCACACCATTATTGAGAGATTTTAGTAAATCATGTCATTATAACAATATCTTGATTCCCTACCATAACAAAAGGGGGCCAAATTTTGCAAAGAGGAAGGATGAGGGATTAGAAAACTATGTTTCAATATTTTCAATGACCACTTATTCTTAAGGTAAATCTACATATATATCATTAGTGATGACCCCACAACTTGAAAGGAGACACCATGAAAAAGAACCACAAATCTCATTACAACAATTTTCCAATGGGAGGTGAAAAAGTATTTTATTTTTTGAATGAAACCATTCTACAGTCAATTTTGTATCTTAAATTCATAACTAAATATTGATTTTTCATTTTCGATATTAATTACAAAAACTCAAATAATAGATATAATATTTATAAAGTTATTTTATAATTCATTTATTACAATTATCAATTTATTTGGATAAATTTTGCTCATACAATAACTATTAGTATATATGTTACATCTATTATTCATTAAGATAGAACATGATTGTAATGTTCAAATATGCACTACAATCTAATCTTTAATGCTCTTAATTATTTCAATAATTTATTTTAATTTTCTTAAATTTATTCTATAATAAGAGTAGCATAATGACTGAACTTATTTTCATAATTGAAATATGTTTTCTATCTATCACTTCTTTCTTCTTTATATAAATTTATGAATGCATTCATTTATTTCTAAATTCCTTTATAGAATTGTTCTCCAATATAGTAATTTTCTTTTTATTCTCCGTTTCCTCTTATATGTGTGGGGGCTTATAGCTAGAATTATAAAAATTAAATTTAATAATATTAATATGAAAAATTAATGAAACAAAGAAATGATTTAAATATAGTTTAAATTATTATTTTTTTGTTAGAATAATGTGTGTATATATATATATATATATATATATATATAATTATTCATATTTATATGCTTGATAAAAATATTAATAAATTTTATTTTTAAATAATGAAATATAATAATACCTATATAAAAATAAAATATTCTTTAATTTTATGTCATATATTTTATATTATATTTATATATGTAATTAAGTTAAAATATTTAAATTTTTTTCAAAAGTTTCACCATAATTTATATAATAAGAAAATATATATTTATTCTATCATTTTCTTTTGAATTACTTCATGTTTAAGAATGTTTTTATAAATGATAAAATCATAATGAATAGTTCTTAAATTCTATGTCATATAGATCATATATTATATTTATATATAACAAATTTAAAAAATTTAAAAAATTTAAAAAAATTCAAAATTTTCACCATTATTTATATAATAAAGAAACATATACATATGGTAAAAAATTATTTTGAATTATTCCCTATCTTTAAGAAGTAATGATCATAGTTATATTCGTTGTTTCTATTTATATTTAAATATATAACATGTCCTTTTCTTTATTAAATTTAATATGACTATAGACTACTAATATGTTACTAAATATAATGATAGGCTAAATTCTAATATGTAGTTATGCATAGTTAATATTTTAAAATCTTAAAATATTAAGTTGAATTTTCATTTGAAGATATGATATATCTAAATGATTTACTACAAATTTTATTATTTGTATGGTTATTGAAGTAAAAATTTATGAAGTTCTATTAGAAATTGTAATCAATATGTTATAGAAAATTATAGATTTAAATAGATTAAATTAATATTGAATTTGTGAGTTTTTTTTCATTGTATACACTTTATTTGGATCTTTTCCTTATTTAGAAGACATGTTATTTTATTTTTGAATTATATGCATGATTGCATCTCTCTATATATAAAAAAATATAAATTAATTATATAAATTATCCATGATTTCACAATGGAAAATTAAAAAATTAAAAAATGTCTATTTGTTTTCTTAATATTTAATAAATATTAAAATAATATTATAATGTTATCTCTGAAATATTAAATATAAAATAACTTATTATGCATTAGAATAGTGAATAAAATATCACAAATTCAAAATATGTTACACCATTAATATAACTCAAGCATACTTAATAACCTATTTATGATTATACATAGATTTATAATAAATCCTAAATTTTCTACATCATCAAATAGTAATTTCCATCTTATATAATTTAAAAAAAATAAATTAATTTAAAGTATATTTATATTTATATTATATTTATAATTAATAAAATATATTAAATTTAAAAAGATTTAAAAATATATATTTTTTAGCTATTTAATTTATTTAAACATTTTTTGGAATTTTTTATTTTATCTACATTATTTACTATATTTTATTTGAAGAGTTAATTTACTTAATTTATAATCATTTTTATTGAAGAAAGATGGATTTTCATAGAATTTGAATCTTTTTATAGAAAAATAGATTAAATGTAACCAAGCTACCAAACAAGTCCAAGGGCTTGAGCTTAAGTGATTAAAACATTAAGTTCTGAGTGAGACCCAAGTTCAAATCTCAATGAGACATCTAATATGGAATTATAAGTTTTCAGACTTGATCTTCTATGGTTGATTTCTAAATAAGTGGATTGCTAAATTGTGATACTTGATCTTTCATAGAAACTTTGTAATGTCATTGTTAATGCATGAGAAAATATTTTTAAGGGATTAACAATTGAAAAAAACCTACAAAACAAAAAAAAATGAAACTCAATTATCTAGCCTAAATAATGTTTTTGATAGATCTAGCCTAAATAATGTTAAATCCTATCATATTCAACCTTATACCCTTAACCTTGCTATGTAGATAAATAAATTTTGGAACTTTACACAATATGAATGATGTGGAGAGGGTGACCAACAAACAATTTATTTATGATTGAGTAGCCATTCTTTCAAACTAAAGAAAAATAATAATAAAGAAAATAGGTTATTGAACAACTACATCAAGACCTAATAGAGCTCTAGTATCTTGACTATATCACATGTATGGAAGATTTTAGATGAGTTGTTAAATCTTATGTTTAGATCAAATTTGAACAAGCCACAATCACTTTGAAAATAGAATTAATTGTTAAATCATTTTTTTCTAAAAAACAATTTGTTAAATTTATATATTAATAATTTGTTTTTTGTTATATTGAATTTTCAAACCATTTTTTTTTTTCTCCTACCTATAATCTTTACTTTCTTATTTTTCTTTCAAATTATACATACACATTTTTCCCTAAATCCATTAATATGAAATGAAGATAAACAGCGTTTTGTTTTCTTAATAAAATTTAAGTTCTACAAGCGTGCAATTATTAATTGTATAGGGTTGTGAAACATCAATTTAACTCAATTAACCCAAAAACATAATTTTTATGTAGTACGAATTCGTATGATTAAAACATATTTAACTCTACAATGCTATATTTAATTCCTCTTTTTGATTCCTCTATTAAAATTTAGAGGTTTACTTTTGCTAATGCGCACATTTAGCTTTTTTCAATGGAGTAGCAGAATAAGTCGTGTAATCCAATTCCTAAAGTCTTTATCAGAGCACAATAAATTCGGCGACATTATTACGTTTACATTTTATATACAACTTCGATCCAAAATCTGAAAGGCCTGCGCAGCTATGAAAAATATAGTACAATGTTGTTGGGTAAAGATAGTAACATGTTGTCGGGTAAAGACTATACCATGTCTTTATTCCAGTTGCAAACAGAATCGTCACTGGTATAAGTACCTCCCATGGAGGCATTTTCAATCCAAGCCCACAAGCCCACAAGCCCACAATCGCTCTATTGCTTACTCTTCTCACTTTGACAAAATGGTGTCGAGATTGCTAAAACCGCTGAAATCCGCGGGAGTGATTGGAGATGTTCTCGATGTGTTCACTCCAACTGTGAAAATGAGCGTGGTGTACAACACGAACATGGAGGTCCACAATGGCTTTGAGTTCATGCCTTCCTCTATCACTTCTCCGCCTCGAGTTCAAGTTATTGACAGTGACACGGACACGTTTTTTACTTTGGTAATTTTAACTCGATGCTTTCCACTTACACACCCAAATACTGCAGCTCTAGAAATTATTTGGACATTCTCTGCAATTAATGGTTAATGGTTCAGCTGTGTTTTCTGTGTAGATATTGACGGATCCGGATTCACCAAGTCCTAGCGATCCTACAGGACGCGAGTATCTCCACTGGTATTGTGTTGATTTTTAAGCATTTCAATTTTCTTTGATGAATATATCCATGACTTGAATGTTGTTGGTGTTAAAATATATTCTGTGATGATTAATTTGTACAGGATAGTGAGCGATATACCGGGGACAAAGTGCAATTATTTTGGTAAGCGTTTGAATAACGTTTCCTCATTATGCAACAAAACTTTGGATCGATCTGAATAATTGAGATTTCGATATCGGTTAACCTAATTTATAAATGGAATGTTTGATGTAGGTCAAGAAATGGTGAGCTATGAGAATCCAAGGGCGATGATTGGGATCCATCGATATGTATTTGTGTTGTTCCAGCAAGATGGGAGGGGAACAGTTGGCCCTCCTCCCTCGCGGCACCATTTCAACACGAGGCAGTTTGCAGAGAGAAATGGATTGGGATCGCCTGTTGCTGCTGTCTACTTCAATGCCCGACGAGAGACAGCCTGTAGGTCTCGTTGAACTCCTCACTCCGCCTCTCGTAAGCACATAAACGTCTAATAGTTTGTTCTACTTCTTTCTTCCTCTGCTGTCTTCAGTCCTCTTCTTCGTCCTCTTAAACTATTCCCCTTCGGAACTGCTAAGTTTCTGGTATATATAATTATTAGGGTCTAATTTTGATGGTTGCAAGGGTGTATTTAGGTATTTAGGGCTTTTGGACGGACTGTCAAATTTATAGTGGATTGTGAAAAAAAGTATTTGAGTAAGGGAACTTTCGATTGTCATAGTTAAGGTTGATTGTCAAATTTAGATTATGATTATTGTGCATGAGAAGTATGTCTGATAAAAATAGATAATTGTTCTACTTCTTTATGTTTGTTTATCTCTCAGTTTGAAATTAGCTGCTGTCAAATTGTACCCACCTTGTTATAAAAATTATGGTATTTTTAAAATGATAAATAGATTCTAGAGTTAGTGAATGCAGCAAATCTAACGAAACCAAGGCTTCCCTATAATATGAATTAAAACAAAGGATATCTTTTGAAGGTATGCAATTTCTCCTCTATTAATCAATATGAAGATTTAAATGTTTACTTGAAGATTATTTAACATATTGATATTCAATATGTTATCTATTAAATTAAAAGTTTTAACATTTGCATGCATATTTAATGAGTAATATTTTTATTTTGTAAAATTTATTTCTTAAATAACTTATAAGTGAGATAAGATTTTATGTTTCTACTAAAGTAGATTAATATGTCAGTCCTTAATATTTTTAGTTGGTGCCTTTACAAAAAGTAATAAAGACAACATAGTGTGCAAGGAGATATCATAAGACTTCATGTGTGGGCTAATATTTATGGGAAGGCAAGGCTAAAATATGCTAACAAGGTTCATCCTTTAGGGTGTAGGAATTCTATACAGTGCAATGGGAGATAACAATAGGGAGTAGTTGGATGATTTCATAATCATATCAATAGAGTTTGAAACACTAAGACAATGCACTATCAAAAAGCTTACCCTATTAGAAAGGAATGGAAATAAATTTTTCACTAGAAATAATCTTACTACTTTTTAATTACCATCAACAATTTTGTTCCATTCACTTGAGAAGAAGTTTAGTATAAGGAGATGCTAGTGTCTTAGGGTTTTTTTAGTACTATGATGGTTATATTTCCATGATGGGTAGACATAAGGGTTCAATTGAACAAAAATGATTGTGGTCCATTGTTAATTTTCACTTCCTTTTTTTGACATCATTTTATATGGGATGGGTGTTCAAATAAAAATGCTTGCATATGTAAATATTTATCTATAAATGTATGGAAATTATAAGAAAAAAATATAATGTACACATAAATATCCATGAGCAAGGGGAGAATATTTTATACTATTATTGTAGTGTAACTTCAAAGAAGCAATCTCCTAATAAATCATGTAGGTGATCAAAATATTCATCCACACTTCTAGAGACACTCAAAACAAAGAGAAAGGGTGCAATACTATCATAGATAAAGAGGAATGTCTCATCAAGAAGTATTAGATTTTTAGTTAAAAATTGATGAGAATTATAAAATATTCTTCTTCTTTATCTATCATAACCAATGGTATAATTATGAGAGGTTTTTAAAAAGAAAACTAACTGAAATATAAGAATACATATTTAGGACATAAGTAACCATGCCCTTTGGCTACCAAAAATAGTTTTAGAAGACCTCAATTCAAATAGATAATGAAAAGTATGCACATACACCAAATGATATGAAAATAATTTATATATCTGAAGATGAAACCCCTTGTTTAATAAATATGCATATATAAATACACGATTCTTTAAATATACATTTAATTTTTGTTCTCTTAGGATTTTACAATTTTTGTAGAACTAAGTCACACAAGTAAGTAGGATACAAAATAAAACTAAAATGGGAAAATATTCTCTGAATTATTTTCAATGGTTTGATGGAAGGATAAGCTACTAAAAATAAATAAAACCTCAACACAAAATTCTTGGAAAACTAAAAACCTTAAATGCACTTTTATGTAAAAAAAGGTATAATTATGTATACCAAATAATTCATGAAAATCAATACTTTAAACAAACTATAATTGATAAAGATAAATTTATATGATGTGTTAAAATATTCACTCAAATGCGCTTTGAGACAATCTTACAAATCCTTGCATAGGCTTACTAATCCACACATCACCAAGATAGAAAATGTAACATCAAGAATAGATAGATCAAAAATATTTCTATAAAACATATAAACAACTAAGAAAATATTTGTAATATTAAAGAGAATTTTTTATTTGATACCTTCTCCAAATTAACAAAATGTGGAAGCATAAAAAATAAAAATCTATACTAAATTAATAACTTAGAACATTCTTGATCATTTTAATACACAAAAAAAAATTATTTGCAAAAGTCCAAAATTATTTGAACTTTAATTATCTCTTAAAAAAATTCATGTATAACCCTTAATTCAACTCTCAACTCTGAAAATTTGAAAGAAGTCAATGTAACTCTAACCATATCACAATTAATACTTAAACTATAAATAATAAGATTAATAAATACTTGAATGAGTAGATAAATACAAGTTAAAACAATTGAAAATGGTAAGGATGAAATCTTGAATTCATGATAGTTACCAATTTTAACTTGTAGGTCCACAAGATAGCTTGTGTCATTCTATATATTTTAACATATTTAACTAGTAGCTCAAGGAAATTGCTAAAATTTACCTTATAGCAAGAGGATCCTCATTCCTGATTGAATTAAAATTATATTGGAATATATGTTCAAAATGTTTTCAATTTATGTTAGAGTAATTAGTTATTTCACTGTATTAATTTAATCATATTGGTTAATTAATTAAGTCACTTGTAACTTTAGATTTACTTAAGCTAAAATTAGGCACATTAATAATTAATTATTTATTAATTATTAAGTGTGCACACTAGGGTTTCTTTTTAGGTTTTGATCTCCTTTCTTAACGATTGATCTCATTGTGATTATTCATTTTTTTTTATCTACCTTTTATGCCACTAGGGATTCTCTTGGTACTAGGTTTACTATGCCCTCCCTTGATGATTTTACTTCTTCTCTCACTCGGGAGCAAGCCAAGTTGGCTAGCATGGGTAAGTTGAAGCCTTCTACATCATAGGCACTTATTGCATCAGAGGAGCCCAAATATCAGAAGGCTTCTATAGGCAAAGGCAAGAAACATAAACAAAAGGATTCCAAATCTCATGAGCAACAAAAGGAGTCCTCAAATTCATCCTCCTCTTCTAAGGGGAAATCCTCTAAGAAGGAGAAGGTTACATGTGAATATTGCAAGAGGGAAGGACATGCAGAACATAGTTTCTATGAGAAGGACATTGATGAGATTAAGCATCTTCTTCAGAAACATCAGACTAATTTTCCTTCTAGGATGTTTGCATCATCTCCTTCCCCTCATTCTTCTTATTCAGAGCAGCTTGACAGGGGCACAACTAGTCTACATACCTCATCAAATATGAAGGGACATGCTCTTTGTGCTTATTCATGTCATAGATCAGGGAGATTGCTTCTAGATTTAGGAGCATCTCATCATATGGCATCTTCACAGTCTATGTTCACTTCCTTTGAGCCTTGCACTATGTCTCCTATTTTTATGGGAAACAATACATACATGAGTGTTACAAGGAATGGGTCTATTAGTTTTGGGGACAAAACTTTTTAGGATGTCTTGTGTGTTCCTCATTTGATGAAAAACCTTCTTTCCATATATTAGATCACACATGGATGCAATGGGAGATCTGTGGAGTTAACACCTGATTTAGTTATCATTAGAGACTTGGAGAGTAGAGAGGTTATTACTACTAGGGTGGTGGATCACTCATCTCGGTTGTACTCCTTTGCAGATTTTTCTTTTGATGGTTTTTTTGTTCCTACAACTGTTCATCACACTTCTAGTGTGAATCATCATTCCAAGGAGACATTTGGCTTCTTGAATATTGGAGTTCTCACTTTGGATCTAGTTCTTGAGCCATCCATTCCATCTCCTCCACCTACTGTTGCAGTTAATGATACTTATATGGCTACAGATGTGGTTTCCTCTATTTCAATGCAACATGACCTAGTTGATCATTCATCTTTGGAGGTTTCTCTCCAGTCTTCACCTAATTTGACTTCTTCATTGGTTGTAATCACACATGCTTTTGTGGAGACATCTTGGGCTACACCTAATTCACCTTCAGAGAGTTCATTCATGAGGCTTCTTCCCTCTCACTTCTTTCAGAAGATGCAGTTTCTTCAGTCTTTTTGGAGCTACTTCATTCTGGGGGGGCTATGTGGTTTCTTTATTCCTCTCTTCTTGGGGGGTTCATTCATGTATCTTTGTGATGGATGGTGTCCTTGGGGGGTCTTATGGAGTCCTCCATCTTTCATCACTTAGTTGTTTTTTGCATCCTATTTTGGGGAGGATTTTTGTTCCCACGTAGTTTTCTCCTTTACCTTGTTTGGTTTGTTTTGCATTGCATTTGTACATGGGTACCTAATCAGGCCTTGCTATCGGGACCCATCTTTTCTTTCATGCATCTTTTCCTTAGTGTTTTAGCTACTTCCTAAGTTCATCTTAAGGGGGGGTGTTAGAGTAATAAGTTATTTCACTTAATTAATTAAATCATATTGGCTAATTAATTAAGTCACTTATCACTTTAGATTTACCTAAGCTAAACTTAGGAACATTAATAATTAATTATTTATTAATTATTAAGTGTGCACACTAGGGTTTCTTTTTGGGTTTTGATCTCCTTTCTTAAGGATTGATCTCATTAAAATTATTCATTCTCTTTAATGCATTTTTAGCTTGTGGCTTGTAGAGAATTTTTGTTGTTCTAGATATCTTTCTTTTTAATAGGTGTTCACTGGGGTCTGTGAGGTTGGTTTATCAACTTCAACAATTTAGAGTTAAATAACTACACATTTTTTTGGTTTATGGTCTACAATTAGTTCAAACATATTTATAATTTATTTTTATTATATAGATATGTCAGCATAGTACGGGTTAACTATAATTATTTCCTCTAGAATTGCATTAAATTATTAATTAGTGTGGATCAAATCCACACTTTTGAGATACATGCCTTAGCATCTCGTTGCATGCGGCTATAAAAGTTGTGCATTCAACTACGACCTCTTTTGCTTTGGGGCCTTGAAAGGATTCAATTTTTATGTGGACCTTCCCTGCTAGTGACATGTGGAGCCCCTGTGCTCACCCACTGCAAGCAATGCTCAACTATATTTAAGTGATAGTGCCAAGATACCACATGGTGGCTCTAGCGCTATCATCTTATTAAAGTAGGCAAATTCAAAATGATGGGCACTAGCCTCTGCATGGAATCACTACACACTTCAAAGAGTGAAAGAGTCTCCTTTGTGAGAAGGGGAAGAGCCATTGGTTGAAACACCACAAATAGTCAAAATAAAACATGCATCAACATTAGGGAATCACTGAGCATTAATGTAGGGCCATGCCTACTATCTGTAGATGGTATATGTGTGCACACTGAAGCATTTCCAAGATCGGATTCTCTTGTTGGGACTTCTTTATGAAGGCGAGTAGGAGACTCAAAGTGTCTTCAAGGCTCAAGGTGTCATGTTTTCAAAACATCAAGAGTCCTAGCCATGTAGAGTAGCGGAATATATATACTCAGGGATGTTATCTTTGTAAAGGGTTCCTATCGGCAAGAATTTTGTTAACTGTTTTCTTAAAGAGATCACAATTGTAATATTTTTTAGTTTGGAATAGAGATAGTAGCAGGTTTTTCTTTAATTTTTAGAGACCTTAGAAGGTACCCCTCATAAGAGGGATTGAATATTTTGTACTATGCCCTTGGGCCTTTGTAATTTTTTCTCCACTCAACAATGAAGACAACATGGTATTTTGTGTCAAGTTGTGTGAAATTGATAGATATATATATTTTTTTATTCATTACTTCTATAGTATAAGCTTTTGATAAATGTTTTAGGCTCTAAATCATGCAATCACTCTCTTAAATTATTCCTAATGTTTTTAAAATGTTTTGATCTATATTATGCAAGCTAGGAGTGAATATCGAAAGTGTTTCTGGCATATCACCTTAGTTTTATTTCAATTTTTCCCTACTTTTTCCTTCTCTCCCTTTTCTCCTAAATGAACTTGAAGAGATGACTTCTAAAATACTAGAGGTCATTTCATAGACAAAAAAATTAAGTCCCACATCTATGAAACTTCCCATAGGATGTTGCTTTCCTAGAGTGGAGGTTTTAAGAATCAATAGTTCCTTTTCTGGCATGCTTGATGGGACCTATTTTGTTCTGATTAGAATTCAGGGTCTATGAGTCAGAGGCCTATTACAAGGTCATTTACAACACAAAATATAGGTTTAATTCTACCACCACTTGTGGTTGTAACTCACCAAAGAGCCATGAGGTCAAGCATAATGCAACAACCTCTCTAAATGGTGCACCAAGAGCACCAAGAAATTTTGTTTCATAGAATAGTGGTAGCCCACTTATTCCTCCAATAGCTCTAAGTACTTGGGATCCTATTTGTTGAAATGCACAAGACAACTGAGAAGGGGGGTGAACTAGTTGTACCTGATTACTTTACTTCTAACCTTAATCAATTCCACTTTAACTCAATTTGTTATTAAGTGTAAACATGAAATGAAAATAACATAAAGCAAACACCAAAGATACCAGATTTATGTGGAAAACCCAATGAGGGAAAAACCACGGTGAGGATTACCTCACAATATAGTAATAATGCAATACTATATACAAAGGCTCACTGCGAGAGGGCTCACTGCCTAGATACAAAGGCTCATTGCCATCAATAGGAATTACTATCTAGAAGGAGGATCACTTCCTACAGAAAAAGAAAAGATAAATAAAGATCCACCAAGAAAGGGTCCACACATTCTCAGCTTGATCAGAAGATTGTAGACACCATTAGCTCACTTCTTTTAGGAATCTGACACATCAAAGTACTGTTGCTTTGATTCTCTCTTACAAACTTTTCTTTTCGCACTTTTTCACACACTTCACTTGATTGACACAAAATTAGCAACATCTTGACTTTTTTTTATACCATCTTCAACCCTAGAAGCATTCTCCAAGGTCGGTCATACATCCTTCAATTTACAAATTAAAATTAGGTTGGATACTAAGCATTCTTGTGGTGGATAAGAATGAGAGAGGACCGATTACACATTTAATTAGGGCCCAAATAACATCTTGGATCAATCACATGCTTCCTTAATTCAATGCAAAATATTTATGTAACATGTAGACACCAGCTTAGCCAAACCTAATGAAAACACCAATGATCTTTGAAGTATGTGCATCTCCAGCAAGATGATCACAAGTGGATCACTCAACATGCTTAACCAAAAATTTTACCATCTCTAAGAAACTTTCAGGTACATACGCAACAACTGCAACAATCTTCATTCATAGAATATTCTTCAATAGTCCAATCGGACCAACTAGGAACACATAGGAGCTATGGAGCAGGTCTTCCGGAGTGCCAAATCACAAGAATGTTTATCAGAACACAGAAAACATCAGTATGAATCATCTCCTAGATCTGCAAGATCTGAAACAAAACACCAAAAGACTGCAAAGAAAAACCATTTCTCCCAGTTCATAAACAAATAGTTTTGTCAAACTATTCACACAGCAATGAACACATATTTCATTCTCCATCGATCTAGAAGCTAAAACTTGGGATATATTATCCATTGAAGCTAATGAACACAAATACAGATCCACACAAGCATAGGATCAACATGGAAGACATGTAGAGCATAATATCAAAGCACATTCAGAACACACATGTAACACTGCCTTCATTATTTCTTAAATTTTCTCAAAAACACTTGGCAAAATCACAAATACAACTTCATTAATATAGCTCCATGTACTCTAAGCAATTCAACAATATCTCAACTATACAAGTACCATCTACAATCAAACTGAACTATGTTGACATCAATGACAACATTAATGACAACACCACCAAACACATCCATACTTGCAAAAATCTTCCCCTTTGTGATTGATGGCAACACATGATGTGAAAAACCATCAAAGACAACATACACAATTTCCTTCTTCTTCTTCTCTCTTCTCCTTTAGATTAGACAACCTAGACAAGCATTTTGCACTCTCTTCTTGTTTCAACTTTTTCACATGACTTTCTCTCCCCGTTTGACATCAGTGGAAAAGGAAATTTTACATGAAAAACTCTTGCCATGTAAAACTTTGTTCACTCCCCCTTAGGAATGCAACCACATCACATACTGAAACAATGCACCTCTTTACTCCCCCTAAGGAGTAGACCATAATCATCAGTCTAGATCAAACAAATCCATGAATCCACTGGACTGATGCACCTCCATGTACACTTAGTTCAAGGAAGGATGGGTAGTAACCCCTAACTTCCTCCTGAGATACTCAAAAGTATCCTTCGGAAGGGCCTTAGTGAATATTTCAAAAATTTGTTCCTTGGTAGGTACATATTCAAGCATAACTTCATTTTGTAACACCTTTTCCCTCAAGAAGTGATACCCGATAGATATGTGCTTTGTCCTAGAATGCATCACCAGATTCTTTGAATTATTTATAGCACTTGTATTTTCACAAAATATAGAGATAGGATCAACAAACATCACACCTATGTCCTTCAAGGTTTGCTTCATCCAAATTACTTGTGTATAGAAGGATGCTACTGCAATGTACTCAACTTCTATAGTGGATAAAGAAACTGAATCATGTTTCTCTCTCAACCATGAAACCAATCTCCCTCCAAGGAAGAATGCACTACCACTTATAATCTTCCGATCATCTATACAACTAGCCCAATCTACATCAGTGTAGGAATTCAATGTGAAATCATTATCCTTTGGATACCATAGCCCATAATCTAGAGTTCCCTTAAGATATCTGAATATCCTCTTCACAACTGTAACATGTGCTTCCTTAGGTTCTACTTGAAATATTGCAACTAAGCATGCTACATGCATGATATCTAGTCTAGTAGTAGTAAGACACAACAGTCCACCAATCATAGATCTGTTCATGCTCTGATCAACTTTAGTAGATTCATCATCCTTACTCAGCTTACATCTAGGAACCATAGGCATACAGATTGGTTTGGAGTCATCCATTCCAAACTTCTTCAACAATTCTACAACACACTTACATTGTGAAATGAATATCCCCTTGCCAGTTTGATTTACTTGAAGTCTAAGGAAGAAATTCAACTCACCAATCATAAACATTTCAAACTCTTTTTGCATCTATACCTTCATTTCCACCAAAGATAATGTCTTCCAGGGAAAACTTTAGTGGCGAATATTCTCCAATTGGCTAATAATAGAAATCAGGAGCTCCAAAAATGGCTAATAGTACAAGCTAAAACGAAGACTAAATCGCCAGGTTTTTACGAAAAAATAATTTTGTCTCGATTAATTCACCATGTAAACGATGAGTCATCAAAACTGATTCGCCAGTATTTTATGGAGTTACTAAAAAAATTAATTATATTCGCCAGTAATATTATATTCCTCCGATTAATTTTGGGGCAATATCGCCACTAATAATAAATTACTATTTAATTTGAGGAATATTTTCTTTTATCTATTGCCATAGACTAGTTTTTTAATCGAATGGTTGTAGGTTGATTCCGGGCCCTAATACACATGTTCCTTTTAAAAGGCTTGTTGAGGCCCGAAATTTGTTTTGGGCGACATGATTAAATATAATCGTATGGCCCAAAACAAATTTCAGGCCTCAACAAGCCTTTAAAAAGGCACATGTGTATTAGGGTGTAGAATGAACTTGTAGCCATCCTTTGTTCTATCAGTGGGATGCCAGATAATGTTTCCCCGATGCCCATAGTTCCCTCGATGCACCATAGGATTGTGATGGGGGTTCCGTCGATGAAGCATTGTTAGGTCGATGGTATTGAATTTTGTTAGGAATGGGGGAAGATCTGGCCCTCGACCTCGCCTGTATTGTGATAGGAGTGTGCCAAGATTCACCAGGATTTACCACTATGATTTTTATTTTTACCAATTATTCATTAAGATTAGCCAGGATTTTACAAAACATTTAATACTGTGCATAAGATTCGCCAGGAAAATTAATATTTTTTTTCAAATGAAAGGAGAGATTCGCCAGGATTTTACACCTTTGCCCAGGGAGGGGTTTCTTAAAGTTATCCCTGATGTCTTCAACATATACCACAACTATCAACAATTTTTTTCTCAACTTTGAAGTAAATATTGTTGTCTATAGACCCTTTGTTGAATCGTTTTTGTGTCAAGTATCTATCCAACCTTGAATACCAAGCTCTGGGAGCCTATTTAAGTCCATATAGTGCCTTCTTCAACTTGCAAACCATGTATACTTCTTCTTCCAATTCTCCATTTAGAAATGCAGACTTGACATCCATCTGGTACACTTTGAAGTCTTAATGAGCTAAAAATTCCAAGAACATCCGAATGGCCTCCATTCTTGCTACTAGTGAAAATTTCTCTTCAAAATATATTCGTTTAACTTGTGAATATCCTTTGCATACAATTCTTTCTTTATTCCTTACCACTTCACCATCTTCATTCATCTTATTCCTAAATACCCATTTTGAACCAATTACATTCTTGTTCACAGATCTAGGGACTAGTTCCCATGTCTCATTCTTCTCTATCTATTGCATTTCCTCTTTCATTTCTCTAACACAACTCTCATCATTACATGCTTCACTCATAGTCTTAGGTTCTATCTTAGAAACTAAACATAAGTTTACCTCAACCACTTCGCTTCTTTTCTTTACACCTTCACTTATGTCTCCAATTATCTGTTCCTCCGGATGATTTCTCTATACATATTTAGGAGTCTTAGGTGCATGTTCCAGAATCTCCTCTTCATCACTTTTTTCTTTATCTTCCTTTTCTTCTTCTTGCACTTTCCCATAGATAGGATCATCTGGTTCAACTTCACTTATTTCTACTAGTCTATACATAGCAATTCATCAACTCTTACATTAGCACTTTCAACTATTTTCCTCAGGAATGCAAACTTGACATCGATCTGGTACACTTTGAAGTCTTTATGAGATGAAAATTCCAAGAACATCTGAATGGCTCCCATTCTTGCTACTGGTGAAAATTTCTCTTCAAAATCTCTTCCTTCAACTTGTGAATATCCTTTGCATACAAGTCTTTCTTTATTCCTTACCACTTCACCATATTCATTCAGCTTATTCTTGAATACCCATTTTGAACAAATTACATTCTTGTTCACAGGTCTAGGGACTAGTTCCCATGTCTCATTCTTCTCTATCTGTTGCATTTCATATTTCATTGCTCTAACCCAACTATCATCATTACATGATTCACCCACTGTCTTAGGTTTTATCTTAGAAAGCAAACACAAGTTTACCTCAA
>CM021107.1:35937029-36005905 GCA_007115665.2 Sequoiadendron giganteum
CAAAATTCTTCATCCTATCTAGCATGAAAAGTAGTCACTCGAGTACCTTCCATCTCATCATTATTGTTCTCTGAATCAGATTCCTTTGCTCAACTTCCATGGTTAGCAGATACAAATTTACTTTCTAGGGCTAGAAATAAAAATTCATCTTTATCCTCCTTAAAATAAGACTCATCGTCAAAAATTCCTGCATCTTCTTTGCGTAATACAATTTATTTAACTTCTTATCCTTCTTGTCTTTAAAATTATTATTATATTTTTTGTCCTTCTTGTATGTAGCTCTATTAGGAAATCTTGATGCATAATGACCAATATTTCCACAACTGAAACACTTAAAGGGAAACATACCTTATTATTTACCATTACCTTTCATCAATTTCCTTATGAATTTTTCTTCCAACTCTTCTAAATCATCATCATCTGAATCATCTCCTATCTTCATTGCTTTAAAGGTTGTTTTAGTTTTCTCCTTATCTCTTGCAAATTTTCTCGTCTCAAATGCAGTCAAGATACCAAATAGGTGCTCCTTAGTAAATTTCTTTGGATCATATGATTCTTCAATAGCAAATACCTTGTCACTATAATTCTTCGGTAGAGTCATCAAGATCTTCTCAATTATATCTTCATCTTACATGGTACCACCTTGATTCTTGATCTCTTTTGCTACAAGTTCAACTCTCTGATAATATCTTGCAATATCTTCACCCTCTTCAATTCTCAAGCTCTCAAATTTGCGCTCAGCTATTAGATTCCTTGACAATTTTACTCTATCATTTCCTTCATAAATGTCTTACAATTTTTCCCATACTTCATAAGTAGTTCCTAAAGAAATAACTTTTGTCCTTTCAATATTTGATAGATCACTGAAGATAGCATACCTTGCATTTTCATTCTCCTCATAAGCTGTAATATCATCTACAAAGGAAGGACCAATGGATGGTGCAACATACTTTGTCTCCATAGCTTTCCAGGTCTTGAAACCAAGAAAAACTAGATAACCTCTCATATGTTCTTTCCAATCACTATAATAAGCTCCATCAAAAATAGGGATCTCCAACTTGTTCGTCATCTGATCTACCTCAACTGGTTAAGCTTTTCACTGAGGAATCAAAGCTTTGATACCAATTATTGAAATTCACAAGACAGCTGAGACGGGGGGGTGAATCAATTGTACCAAACTGATTTACTTCTAACCTTAATCAATTCCACTTTAACTCAATTTGTTGTTAAGTGTAAACATAAAATGTAAATAACAAAAAGCAAACACCAGAGACACCATATTTACGTGGAAAACCCAATGAGGGAAAAACCACCGTATGGATTAGGGGTATGTGCAGGATCATCATGGAAAAAATAGGCCCTTAAGTGGCAAAAAATTCAGAAAAAATAAAGTTAGGCAACTTGACATTAAAATTTGAATAATTTATCTATATTATTTCAAAAATATGTAAGAATAGAATTTGTAGCAAATTGAATGCATTTTCTAAATTACTAGGTTTATTTATAAAAAAAATAAATCTATTTGGTGAAAATTTGAAATTTCAATACAGTAGTACTTAAATTTCAATGAAAAAATAAGAAGTAGGTGTCTGTATGACCACTCTACCCACATTAAAATGATAATATTTTTGTATAATATTTTAGATATAAGTCGAGAACTCATGTCCCGATGTGATGCATATTTTTTTGTAATTTTTTTCCAAGTAAATAATTAATTATAATTTTTTTATGACAAATTATAATAAATATAAAGACTCATATGTCTGACCACCTTAACTTGGTCAAAACTTCATGAAATTCATCTTTTATTTTTTAATCTTATAGTATGCGAAGGATAGAATGTGACACATGTTTTGGATTCAAAAAATATGATACCATTTGAAAGTTGTAGATGTTTTTCAATCAGCCTAAAAATCAGGACTTTAGTCATAATTTAGTAAAAAATGAATAATAATTATTTATTAAATTCAAATTAAATCATTATTTATATTGGTGGAAAGCTGAGAATCTCCTTTAAAAACCCTTTTCGTTTCATCAATTTTGGGTAAAAAAGAAGTCGACAACCACATACCCATCATATTGCCACTTTTTGGCCCATCATGATCCTGCACATACCCTTAGCTCACAATATAGTAATAATATAATACCGGATACAAAGGCTCACTGCCAACAATAGGACTTACTATTTAGAAGGAGGCTCACTACCTATAAAAAACAAGGATAAATAAAGATCCACCACAAAAGGTTTCACACATTCACAGCTTGATCAAAAGATTGTATACACCATCAGCTCACTGCTTTCAGGAATCTAACACATCAAAGTATTGTTTCCTTGATTCGCTCTTACACATTCTACTTTTCGCACTTGCTCGCACACTTCACTTGATTGAAAAAAATTCACATCTTGATTTTCTTTTATACCATCTTCAACCCTATAAGCATTATCCAAGGTAGGATATACATCCTTCAATTTATAAATTCAAATTAGGTCAGCTACTTAAAATTCCTATGGTGGATAACTGTAGACATGGAAAATTGACCAACACACCTGATCCTAATTACTAACATTGCTTTTTCCTGAATCATACTCTCAACTTATCAACACTTTTCATCTCTTAATTAGATAAATCATTATTTATTTAATTAAGTCTTTCTCTCTTGTTGATTAAATTAATCAATTTAATTCAATTAATCCTCTATCTATGTTCATTTAAATAGTTCATTTTATTTAAATTGAATCTCTAAAGTCCTCTTATTATTTAATGGAATAAATTAAACCTTATTTGATTTAATCTAACATTATCCCCTTCAGTTAAATAAATCAAAACATTTATTTAATTAAATCCTTCCTCCCAATTTGATTTAAATAATTCATAAATTTGAGTCAAAATTGTCACATCTCCTAAAATCTCATTTAATTAATTAATCCTGATTAATTTAATCCTAAATCATGTCACATCCTCTAGAGAATGCAAATTGCACATGAAAATACATTTAATTCATTTATTAAATCTCCTATTTTCCCTCACATGGCATAAAAGGGGAATATTCTCTCAAATTTGAATTCAAATACAAATGGATTTGTACATCCAACAAGGCATTCACTCCCCTCTTACATGTCCTTGTGCATTGAGCCAAGTGGAATTCACTTCATTCTTTTTTCCCTCTCACATGTCATTTCACTATTTTGAAATTCCACCTAATATCATTTATTGGCACTTTGATAAAATGTGCACAACCTTCAACCATTCACATCTTGACAAGTGGCACTTGGCCATTGGATGTTGAATGATCCCACATTTCTCAATTTTAGTCTCTTTTCCAATTTGGAAATTTATAAATAAGAGACTCTTCCTCTCATTCAATCATCCACAATTTGAGAAAATTTACTCTCTTCACATTGAGAGCTAATTTTGTCTACTTCATAGAAATTTTTCATCATTTTTATGGTTTCATAGCTAGGTTATGCAAAAATTTCATCAAGGAGCTTCAATCATCCAAAAATTATCACAAATCTTACAAAGGAGTTGGGAAAGGGCCAATTTTGACACACCAATTGGCACCAATTCCCCCATTGGATCAATTGTTTGCATTGCTTAATTAGGATTTCATTTATCTTTCATGTTTGTTCTTCATTTTTCCTATTATTGAGCATTGTAGATGGATTTCATGGGGAATCCTTGTTTTATCTTGCATATGAGCTTACTAATGTGTTTACTTCTTGTATTTGTGTAGGTATAGGATTGGGGTTCACAATAAGAATGAGAGAGGACCAATTACACATTTAATTAGGACCCAAACAACATCTTGGATCAATCACACACTTCCTTAATTCGATGCAAAATATTTATGTAATGTGTAGACACCAGGTCGACCAAACCTAATGAAAACACCAATGATCTTTGAAGTATGTGCATCTCCGACAAGATGATCGCACATGGATCTCTTAACATGCTTCACCAGATATTTTTCCATCTCTAAGAAACCTTTAGGTACATCCGCAACAATTGCAACAATCTTCATTCACAAAATATTCTTCAATAGTCCAACCGAACCAAATAGCAACACACAGGAGCTCTGGAGCAAGCCTTCCAGAGTACCAAATCACAAGCATGTTTGTCAGAACACAAAAAGCATCAGTATGAATCATCTCCCAGATCTACAAGATCTAAAACAAAACACCAAAAGACTATGGAGCCAAAACATTTCTCTCAGTCCACAAGCAAATAGTTTTGTCAAACCAGTTCACACACCAGTGAACACATGTTTCATTCTCCATCAATCCAGAAGCTAAAGCTAGGGATATATTATCCATTGAAGCTCATGAACACAAATACATATCCACATAGGCATAAGATCAACACATAAGAATTATAGAGAACAATACTAGAGCACATTCAGAACACACACTTAACACTACCTTCATTATTTCTTAAATTTTCTCAAAAGAACTTGACAAAAACATAAATACAACTTCATAAATATAGCTCCATGTAATCTAAGCACTTCTATAGTATCAAAACTATATAACTACTATCTACAATCAAACTGAACTATGTTGACATCAATGACAACATTAATAACAACACCACCAAACACATCCATAATTATAGCACTATTCTTACTAATTCCTTAAAAGGGTGATCACACAATAGTGGTTTACAATTTTGGGCCAAACTGGACACTGAAATTATTATTTTTAACTAAATCTTCACATTCCAGCACCTATAGTGGCTAAACCGTAAGGAATTTGAAGATGATGGAAACTAGAGTCTCATCACATTTTGTCTGTAGATTCTAAAAAAAAAAAATTCAAAATTTTTGGAATAAGATTGCACTTCTTTTTCCATCTCCCACGAAAACTGGGGTTTTTCAGAAAACAACATTTTAAAAAAGTGACGCTCACCGTATACAACATAATTTTTTTTGTATGAAGGATAAAATTCTAATTTTTTTGAATTTAGATTTTTAACTATGATATCTAACACTTTCATTTAGTCTCATAGTTGTTTATTGAATATTTTTTCCTTAATAGAGTTTTGAAATCAAACCAATTGCAATTCAAACATAGGTGGACTGTATAAAACATAACTTTTTATGTATGTATCAAAATTCAATTTAAGTTTTTTTAATGGATCAAGGACATAAATACCTAGAACAAGCATATTTTTTATTTTTTATTTTTTTTATAATTTTCTATTTTTCCACATGTGCAAAACAAAGAGCTTGATTTTTCGGTGAAAAAACTATGTTTAATAAAACTAAAAAAACACATACATAATAAAAGAAAAACATATTAAAATTATATTCATGGGATAGCTCATTTAAAGGACTACCATAATCATTTGAAATGAATTTTAAATGAATTCATTTGATCCCCTAAAAGGTAAATCAAATGTGATTTTTTATCAGCATTTTGATAGGTGTAAAGGAGACTCATTTATAGGTATGGTTTAAAACTAGAGAGGTTCTATCCAAGGAGGTTTGATCAAAGGTGGTTTGATCAAATCCTCTTCAATTGGAATCCTTAAACTGGAACTTTTAAAGGCTTAAATCATTATATTTTCTAAAAATATGTGATTTCAGCAAAAATTAGTTCCTCTCATAAATTGTAAACCATCTTTGTGGGATCACACAAAAGCACTCCCCAAATTCAAAAGAGAGGATTTTGAAAGAACTATGAAGCATCTGCAAGATGTGGAATATTTTTGCACAGTGCATCATGTCACAAAACAAAATGTAGCTTTAAGGCTACTAGCTGCATCTTTCAAAGGGTGAGCTCTCAACTAGTACAAATCCTTTTGCCCAACTCCATTGCCACTTGGGATCAGCTTGGATATGCATTACTCAATCGATTCAACGAAAAGAGAGAATGATCATCCCTTCTCCAACAACTAATTACTAGAAAAAGAGCCCTACAAGAGGCTATCATAGATTCAAATACTAGGTTCCATAAAACTTGGAAAAGAATATTGGTTATGGCTCACCTACCCATGGGCATAACTATTATCATTTATCTCAAAGATTTCAACTTAGATATAGCTATGATGTTCCAGTCACTTGGAGGCTAGACACTGCTAAATGCTTATGAGTTAGTTATTTGTGTAGAGAATAAATTGATAGATAGTGGAAACCTTCCCCACAACCACTAATTCTTGTGTTCCAAAACTATCAAAACCTTCTAAGACACACCTCTCGTATATCTCTATCCAACTTCTCTAACAAGCACAATCACTCCATCGCTAGCCAAACATATGAATGACATGAAGAACATCCTATGGAATTATCCAATGAGATAATAAATATGAAAAAGAAACAAGTGATGCCTTTGAAGCCCCCTTTTTAGAATTATCAAGCTGACAAATCATAGTATCAACATAATCAACACAACCAGTACTAGGGAGGGCAAAGACCAAATCACCAAGCACAATCTATAAATCAAATCATCCTAGTGGATATCCCTCTAAGAACAATCCCACAAAATCCACAAAGGGAGTTGGTCGTTGGCCAAAATAACTTGGTGAATGACTCAAATTCATGGTGTTTCCATGCAATAATGCACACACATCCCAAAATTACCCCAAAGGAAATTTAAAATAGAGTTTTGTCAAGCAAAGAGGACAAGGGAACACACTTGATGTATCCCCTTACCAACACTAATCCCCTTCTGTCGATAATGTTTTCCTAATAGCTCAACTATAGGGTATGTCAATAGAGAAAGAAGAATAAATAGCTCTAGAACATGTGCTTTTATCATAGGTAAAAGGCAAGGACATAGTGTTTGCAAAAAAAAACCCCATAATGAGAGCTCCATAGGTCCAATCGGACTATTACACGTGCTCTAAGAAGAAGCCATCAGAAGCATAGGAAGCTTTCACAAGGCCTAAGGTAACTTTCAATAAAATAGTAGGACCACAACCATCACCCTTGAAATACCAAAAGTGGAATGATATAGTGTAGAATAGAATGAAAGAACCTGAGGCCTGACCTCAAGGTTCAATAAATGTGGTTGATCAACTAAAAAAGGCTCCAACCAATGTTTTTCTCTAATACATTCTATCAATTCTTTAGAATAAATCTCTACTATGGGAAATGTTAGAAGATTAATAGGGCATGTGCAGAATCATGATGGGCCAAAAAGTTGTGATATGTAAGTGATATGATGGCCCATGTGGCTGATGACTTTTTTTTACCCAGAATTGATGAAATGAAAAGGGTTTTTAAAGGAGATTATCAGCTTTCCACCAATATAAATTATGCTTTACTTTGAATTTAATAAATAATTATTATTCATTTTCTATTTGAATTATGACTAAAGTCCTAATTGATAGGCTGATTGAAAAACATCTATAGCTTTCAAACGGTATCACATTTTTTGACCAAAACATGTGTCACATTCTATGATTCATGTACTATAGGATTAAAAAAAAAAGAATTTCATGAGGTTTTGACCAAGTTAAGGTGGTCAGACATACGAGTTTTTATATTTTTTAAAAGTTGCAATACAAAATTCATAATTAATTATTTACTTGGAAAAAAATTATTAGAAAATATGCATCACATCGAGACATGAGTTCTCTACTTATATCTAAAATATTATAAAAAAATAAATATCATTTTATTGTGGTTAGGGTGGTTAGACACACACCTAGTTCTTTTTTTCTCCCTGAAATTTAAGTACTACTGCATTAAAATTTCAAATTTTCACCAAATAGATTTTTTTTTAAAAAATAAACCTAGTAGTTTAGAAACTACATTCAATTTTCTACAGATTCTATTTTTACATATTTTTTGAAATAATATAGGTAGCTTACTCAAATTTTTATGTCAAGTTTCCTAACTTTGATTTTCTAAAATTTTCATCACCACTTAAGTGCCTATTTTTTCCATGATGATCCTACACATACCCAATAGAGGACTGTACAAAGTAACCCACAAGTAGAGCCAACATAAACCAAAGTGAGAGAGACTAGCGGGAATGTGAAACCTCATGTGCCATCCATGTTCATCAATACCAAAGTACGGGTAAGTAAAAAAAAAGTCACCCCTTTCTATTTAATTCTCATTGTAAAAAATAAGTTGTTGCACAATTCCATGATTGATTTTGGCACCAACACCTTAGTGATGCCCAGGAGAATTTATGATGCGCTCCAACTTCAGTATGAACCCTTAGATAAGGGAGTAATGTAGTTAGACGGGAAGAAGGATCGGATTGTAGGGGTCATCAAATCTCTCCCCCTAAACATGTATTCTTTCCCTAACATCACAGTGTCCCAAGAGGTAGTGGTCATTGACATTCTACCAATCTTTGAACTATTTATGTCAAAGGATTTCATAGCCAAAATAGGCAAATACCTATCTTTAGATTGGTCCCACTTCATCCTATGGACTAAATATGGCTCAAAAATGAAGGTGCTCTTTGATAAATTACACTCAGAACACAATTTTGATGATGCCATGATGAGTTTTGAAGCTAGGCATACATCATTCTTGAAGAAAGAAATGTATTGTATAGAGATACTTGAAGAAGGGGTGACAAAAAATAGGAGCGTGGAAGAAGAAGTCCTCATCAATTTCTTCATCAAGAACGATCCATTTGGGAACTTTCAGTCCACTAGTCTCAAGACTTGTCTGATTCATGATAAGGACTAGATTATTCCTCAAATCATGAAAGATATAAGATTAGAACAAAGAGTCTGAAGTTGAGTCTAGTTTATGGACTTTGCATTTTGATGGTGCAAGATGAAAAAATGGCTCTAGGGCTAGCATACAATTGGTATCTCCCATTGGGGAAGAAACCCTCATATCTTTTTTCTTCCAATTTATCTGCACAAACAATGATGTTGAATATAAAGCCTTGGTTCTTGTCCTAAGCCTTTCTATATGTAGGGTGTGAAATAGCTAAAAGTGTTCGAGGTCTTTGAACTGGTACTAAAAAAAGTAAGAGGAAATACAACTGCCAAGAATGTCCACATGATATCTTACTGACATAGGGTATGGGATATAATTGAATATCCCCTCTATGGAATAAATCCTCCAAATAGTTGTAGGCTTTGAGATTTTTTCTCTTCTCAATAGTTTCTTTGGCTATAATTAGGTATCTATGAAGGAAGAGGATCAACATAAAATCAATTTCACCACAAAATGGGGGAAATTCACATATGTAAAAATTCCTTTCATCCTCTTCAATGCAGGAGCTACATTATAATGAGCCATTGATATACCCTTGCAGGGCTTAATCAATATAATAATTCTCATCTACTTTGATGATCTCACAGTATTCTCCAAGAAAAGGAAAAAAAAATTTGACCACTTGGAAAAGATTTTTCGAAAATGCTAAGAGTTTGGGATATCCCAGAACCCTAATAAATGTGTCTTCAGAGTACCTCAAGGGAAGCTACTAGGATTTTTGGTATCCAAGGAAGTTATCTACATTGATACAAAGAGAGTGGGGGCTATTAGAGATTTACTACTACTTTTAAACAAGAATGAAGTACAATCCTTCCTCAAAAAGGTCAAATTCATCAAAAGATTCATATTAGACTTTGTTGGGCTAGTTAGGCCCATCACCCTACTGTTGAAGAAAGATCAAACTTTCAAATGGACTGACAAGGGAGGGATACTTTTGATAATATCAAAGATGCAATATCTACCGCTCCAGTGCTAGTTAATCTTAACATCTCTAAGGAATTTATCATTTATGTTTATGGAAGCGAACATAGCTTAACTCAAAAAGAGGATGAGGGAAAAGGCGAACACCTCATTGCATTTTACTCAAGAACTTTATAGGAGTATGAAACTAACTTTTTCAAGAGACAGGCCTTTTCCATTGACAGGGGCCTTAAGAAGTTCAACCACCTAGTGTTGGGAAATAAGCTAATGGTATTTATGGCACATCCTAGTGTCAGAGAATATATCATGGAAGGGGAAATTATAAACGAGAGGGCCAATTGGATCACTAAGATCCTATAATATGACATTGAAGTTAGATCGACTAAGGTAATCTGAGGGAGGGGACTTTATGAATACTAGCATAGTGCATAGATATCTTGATAGATGAGCATAATGCACCCAAAAACAATTTGATGAATCAATATGAAACTGATGGGTCCTAGGTTGCCAATAGGACTCGCTTCATGGAGATTGGTTGATACTCAAATCATCCCCCCATGCACAAAAGGAGATTCTATATATTACAAGGAGCTAGTAATACAATAGTTCAAGGACCCTATTCAAAATATATTTTGATGATATCCTCCTCAAATATGTCAATGACTATCAAGCTAGTAAAATCCTATAGGATATGCATTTCAACCCACTAAATGGTCATTTCTCAGCTAAAATTACTACCATTAATATTATGTGTGCTAGTTAGTACTAACCAACCTTATTCTCATATTGCTTTCAAGCAATCAAAAAGTGCTAGTAATGTCAATTTTTTGCAACAAAGCAAAAGAGTTTAACTATGGCTTTGAACCTGATCGTGATCGATAAGCCTTTTCCACAATGGGGCTTGGATTTCATTGGAATAATCAATCATATATCTAGTGTGGGTAATAAATGGATACTCATGGCCATGGATTATTTCACAAGGTGGAAAAAAATGACTCCTTTGAGAGAAGAAAATGAAATGGTGATCCTCAATTTCTAAGAGGAATTGGTTCTATGAAGAATTTTTTTTCCTTAGTCTATTTTTTATTTTCGGCTCTACTTTTGTCTTCGAGAGGATCCACCCATGAAGAGGTTATGTTTCTAATGAGCGTGTAGTGTGCCATGTGGTGGCTAGTTTTGTTTTATTAATCACCTTCTTTTCAGCTGGGATTTGGACCACGTGTCGGCTTGGTGGATGATTTTATTAAAATTACTTTTCACGAACTTGAGACTATCCACCTGCATGACACATCATCTCTTCACTACAAAGGAGTTGTATCTTGGGAGCCTTCATTTAGAGTCTGTCGGAATGAGTTTTTCTTTTTTTCTAATGAAGGGATGTGAGTCAGTGCCACCAAAGCCACTTGACCGGTTGATAAGACCTTTGCTAGGTTGTTCTTCTAGGATCCGAGCGATTATGAGGGGTAATCCTATTGAGTGTCTAAATGATATTAATGTGGAAATTGAAAGTTGATGAATAGGATTGCAGCAACCTAACAAAAGATCTAGGATTGGTTTCCAAGATATCAGGTGGGGACGTCTGGTAGTCATTACTTATGAATGAAGCCAACGTTTCTCTCTCCTTGGCAGCTATAAATTGGAAGTGACAAAAATCAGAAAGATTTACTGAAGTTTTCCTTTTGGAAAAATGTTTCTTTAGCTTTCATAATTAGTAGAGACATTTTATTTTAAGTTTAGAGAACACTACTTCACTCTGGCATGTTATATCTTTTATATATTCAAAACATTCTCGAATTAGAATCTGATCTTGGTTTTTAAGTTCATTTAATATTTGAAGTACGAGTTATCTAGGAGAAATATCTGAAAATATCCATGATATGGCCTCTATCAATATTTATTTCTTTATATCTTCATCCAGAATAGAACACCATGTCTTGCTTAATCAGAATAGTTTGATTATCCGATTTCCATGCTGTTTTTGTGCATGATAAAGTTATAATCTGTAGAAACTGGATTATGTCATTAGACTTCTTTCTTTTCTTTGTAGGGTTATCATTTCTTCATGTCATGCTATATTAAGAGGAAGAGTTTATGTAGCTTTTTAATGTTTTTCTATTGATTCTTGTAACTTCTATGTTTGGTCAGATCATAATACACACTTCCTACGGGTTGATTGAATGACTGCAACTATGCTTGTATCTAGCCTCTATTGTTCATTCTCTTCCCAACAATGAAGTGATGTGGTGTTTTGTTTCTATCATTTCATTCATAGAAAGAAACTTGTGGTTTTGAAATGTTGTAAAAGCATTCGCGCATCACCACTTTTGATGTTTTTTTATGTTTACATTTCTTTCTCCTTTTTTCCCAAACTCAAAGAAGAGTCATCTTTCTATAAAAATCCAAGAGGTATTTACTGAGGTGCATATTGTCCCCCACTCGCTGAATTTCCCATAATACTTTTGAAGAGGTGCAAGCTTTGATGATCAATAGTTCTTTTTCTGGTACTCCCAGTTGGACAAGTTTTGAAATTCTAATTAGAAGTTATAAATATTCTAAAATCAGAACAAGGAATGAAACTGGAGGTTTCATGCCCAAGGTTCAAACAAACGCATGCTCAAAGGGTAACTTTTAGTAATCCTAGCTACCCTCCTCAGTACCTAGGAGAAGAATATTTATAGGTTTTGTATCACTTGTAAGAAGCAATAGAGTAAGGAGTAAGAGTCTAGAGTTCAGAGCCTTATCTACTCCGCCTCAAGGTCAAATTTTCCAAATAAGAATACTTGTTTACCCAATCTATAGGAACTTTTTCTCCATGGCTCACGTACCCCCTCTTGACCCCAAGAAAATTGTAACCTAGGATAGTGGTAGTCCACTCTTGCCACCTACTCCTCCTGATGTCTGGCCCGCCATACTTGCTAATGCCCTCAAAGCTGTTCTGAAATTCTTTAGGGAGGACTTTAAAATCCCTTCCAATCACCTCCAAGATGTAGAAAAAGTATACAAAGTGCACAATATTGTGGAGGAGAACATTACTATGAGACTGTTGGCCACCTCTTTGAAAGGGAAGGCTCAAGACTAGTATAGATCTCTGACTTTCAGCTCCATCAGCTCATCGAACGACCTCATAGAGAAGTTATTTGAACATTTTTTGAAAAAGGGAGATTGTTCTTCACTTTTGCATCAATTGATCACCATCAAGAGAGCCCCGTAGGAGGATATGAGTAGCCTCAACACAAATTTTAACAAAACCTAGTAGAAGATCCTAGTGACTAGATGACCCCAAGTTGCCATGGTTTTCATGTTCTACTTGAAGGCTACCAATCTAGATATTACAGTCCTGATAACTTCTATGGAATGGGATACCTTACCCGATGCCTATGAGGTAGTGGTACGCATAGAGAATAGTTTGATAGATGTCAGGAAGTTGTCATCGTGACCCCTAATGCCTGTTTTTGTGAAAATTTTAGGCGCGCTAGTTCGAGAGGAATCTATTCAAAGCATTTTCGCACCATAAATAACAAGCTTGGTTTTACCCCAGTCTATATACATGTACCCTACCACACAACCAAGCACGTCAGGTTCTTCCACTGTGGTGGCGTACATAAATGATATGAGGAGCCCGATGTGATCTTTTGCTAATGAGTTAGTTCTCATTAAGTGGCAACAAGCAACCCCTCTGAAGCAAGCCACTCAAACCTACTAGGGAGGAAGGACCTACTATCAACATAGCACATACCAAGGACCTTTGAGTTGGGGATGTCAAGAAGTAGCTCTCGCCAACCAGATAGTTCCAGTAACCATCACACCATAGATGGTTAAAGACAACCATATAAAAGAGTTGATTCAAGGTCAAAATAACCTGGTGGATGACAAAAATGCGTGGTGCTTTCCCTATAATGATAGCCATATGTCCAAAAATTTCCCAAAGGGAAACATGCAACAAAGGTTAGTAGAGAAAAGAAACAAAGGCATGCTTCCAAATACAGAAGGATATGAATCTCCCAAAATGGAGAATGCTTATTTTAGAGCACAAATGCAAGGGATGTCGATAGAGCAAGAGTTGGATATTGCACATGATCAAGCACTTTTTTCTTGGATGGAAGAAGAAGATGTGGTGTTCACGAACAAAGTTCTGACAACCAACACTCCGTAGCTACAGTCGAACTACAACACCTCATCCAAGAGAAGGCTCACAGGAGAATATGTGTCACAAACTTCACCTCATTCCCAGCCTCGCCAACCACCATTGCAAGAAAGATAGCCTCCATAGCCGACTGTTCAACTAACTCAACAACAACGAATTCTACCATCACCTGACAAATTGCAAGATAAGACATCAAAACCATTCATGACATATCATCTCCCTCTGAAGACGAAAGATATTATGTCATTTAGACCAAAGGCCCTACCAGTCGGGATGCTCAACTTGGTGGATCAACTGAAGATGGCACCTACCAATGTGTCTATATGGGATGTAATATCCATCCCCAAGTAAAAGGAATTGCTTCGAGAAGCATTGAAAAATGAAGAACCAAGATCATAGTCGGACAAAGTTTCGCCATGTGACAAGAGCAAAGATAGAGGGCCCATGTCAGATCCTCAAACCCCCAAAGCTATAGCTTATACAAACAATGTAGACAATGCAAAAGAGAAAGAGGTAAGCAAGTCAAAGCCCATTCCTTTATTTTTAACATTAGTTGTGGGAGATAAAATTTTGTACAACAATATGATTGACTTGGTAGCCAATACAACGGTCATGCTGAAGCAAGTGTTTGATGCCTTAATGCTCAAGTATGAACCTTTGGAAAAAGGAATCATGCAGTTGGATGGAAAGAAGGTTCTGATAGTTAGGTGGATAAAATATCTATACATGACCCTCTTTTAGTGCCCAAGCCTGATAGTCTAACAAGAGGTAGTGGTAATAGATATTCCCTTGGTCTTCGGGATGTGTTTTTCTAGAGATTTTACTGGAAAGCTAGTTGGATATTTGGCACTGGACTAGTCCCATATGATATTAAGAACCAAGTACGAGGTGAAGATGAATATTCTCTCTGAGTCTTTTCACCCTGAACATATAGTGGACAATGTTGTTCTTTGTTTTGAAGCAACGCATACCTATTTTTCAAAACAAGAGGGATATTGCGTGGAAATGCTAGAAGATGAAGAAGATACAAGTGAGCAGACTCCTGAAGAAGAAGTTATCCTCAACTAGTTCATTGAATGTGACCCATTCGACAATTTTCATGCCATGAGACTGGGTGCATATTTAATATTTGATGATGAGATGGTCTATCTAAAACTAATGAAGGATTGGGAAAGTTATGATGATCCAATGGATAATCGTTTATGGACCTTGGACTTTGATGACTCTAAATGCAAAGCTAGTTCTGGAGTAGGATTCTGATTGATGTCTTCAACATGATCAGAGACCCTCAAGGCTTATCAATTTCAATTTCCATGATCTAATAATGATGCAGAATATGAAGCCTTGATTCACAACCTATTTCTTTCTGAGTGAATAGGCGCAAAGAGGTTGTAAGTGTTCAAAGATTTCGAGTTGATAGTGAGCCATGTCCAAGAGCAAGAAACTGCTAAAAATATGAGAATGAAGGCCTATAGACATCGAATATGGGATTTGATTGAAGGTTTTGAAGCTTTCAATGTGCAAGTCATTCCCTAATCCAAAAACTATATAGCGGATCAGATGGCTTTTATCGGGTCATAGTTTTAGCTGAATTATGAGTCAAAGTAGAGCATTGTTCAAATCATTGTCTGACCGTCAATTCTCGAAAATGATCAAAATTGGAAAGTGTTCAAGGATGACACTCAGATAGCCACTTTTACCCAAAAGTCAAAAGGATTTTCTAACTATTCAGAACTAGAAGTCTGACCTTCTAAAGGGAAGGTCATTTAGCTAAAAGGAAATAAACTCCCTCAAGGTTTAATTTCCCTTAAGAATCTCTTTGACTGTGAAGATGTGAGCAATGGTAAGCAAAGGCTTACATCCAATGAAAAGGATTATGAAGATTTGAATGTCGAAAATGGTAGAAAACTGAAAGTCAAAAGGAATGTTTCGTGGGAAGATAAGGAAATGCTAAGGGATTTGTGCTCTAAGTATGACAAAACTATAGCATGGACCTATGATGATCTCAAAGGATACAATCCCAATATAATCCAACATACCATTGATTTGGTGAAAGGGTCAAAACAATTCCAATAGAAGTAGAGGCCCGTTAATCCAAAAGTTGAGGCACTAATGGCCCAAGAGGTCACTAAATTAATTGAGTCTTGAATCATCTACCCGATTAAACACTCAACTTGGGTGTCTAATCTTGTATCAGATCAAAAGAAAAATGGTGACATTTGGCTTTGTGTCAATTTTTGAGACCTGAATAGGGCCTCGCTAAAAGATCACTACCCTTTGCCATCCAAGGAGTAGATCTTGCAAACGGTAGCCAGGTCGGAAATGTTCTCATTGCTTGATGGTTTCTCAAGATACAATCAGGTATATTTTAAGGAAGGTGACCAACAAAAAATGGAATTTACCACCAAGTGGGGAACATTCACATATGCAAAGATTCCCTTCGGAATCTCAAATGTTGGCGTGAATTTTCAGTGGGCTATGGATGTTACTTTTGTAGGATTGATCAATTCAACCATTCTGATTTATTTGGATGACCTAACATTTTTTCCAAAGCTAAAGGTTGATCATTTTGATCATCTAGAACAAGTTTTCCAGAGGTTACAAAAGTTTGGTATTTCTTTAAATCCCAAAAAAATGTGTGGCTTTGTAGTATCCAAGGAGGGAATTACATTACATCTCAAAAGAGTGAAATCTATAATGAATTTATCCCCACTGGTAAATCAAAAAGGGCTACTGTCTTTCTTAGGAAAGATGAATTTTGTTAGTCAGTTCATTTCAGACTTTGCAGGCATTGCGAGACCCATCACATTTATGCTCAAGAAGAGCTTGATGTTCAAATGGACCCCCAAAGGCAAGGTAGCTCTTGATAAAATAAAGAAGGCTATTTTCATTGCTTTGGTGCTAGCCAATCCAAAATTTTCTAAATATTTCTTGGTTTACGTATACAACAGTCATCATTGTTAGAGTAATAAGTTATTACACTTAATTAATTATATCATACTGGTTAATTAATTAAGTCACTTGTTCCTTTAGTTGCTTAAGCTAAACTTAGGCACATTAATAATTGATTAATTATTAAGTGTGCACACTAGGGTTTCATTTAGAGTTTCGCTTTTAGGGTTTCTTGATCTCCTTCATAAGGATTGATCTCTTTGTAATAATTGATTCTCAATAATGCATTTTTACTTTGAGGTTTAGAGAACATCTTCTTTGGTTCTGCATGTCTTTTGCATGTGACAAGTGATTGCATGCAGGTGATCTTGGTTTCTAACATGGTATCAGAGCTCCAAACCTGCAACTTCCTATTTGTGATCTAAAGATATGGCCATTCAGTGAGTTTCAAGTGCAAGGGTTTCCACGGGTATCTTTTTTGCAAGATTTGGGGGTAGCCAATTTTTCAGGACACTTTGGGCTCAAACCCCTAGCAGCGCCTCAAAACCCTAGGAATGCTTGTCGTTTGGTCAATTTTGGAGAAGTTGGTTTCTGAGGCAAAAAAAAAATTGCCAGGGAGGTCGTACGGCCTCCCCAAAACACTCCTCAAGACATTTTTTTCTCAAAAATCATGAAAATATATTAAAAAAATTCATTTTTTAAAATCAAACACTACGCTACCAGAAGGAATGGCTAGCACCATCCAACGGCCATTGGGCAGCCACCAGGCAGCCACCAGTCTACCACCACCAGGCGGTGCCCAGCCAACTAGCCACCAGCCAACTCCAGCCCCCGAGGGCTCCACCAAACCCACTCTGGTCATATGGGGGACCGAAAGCTCCGCGCCCGGCCCCCGGCCCACTCTAGCCTCGCCTACGGTCATATGGTGACCAGGGGCTCCACCAGTTTTTATGGAGGGGGTGTTTTTTGCAGCAATGACCTCTAGGCTGTCAAATTTAAGCTCGTGAACCACTGATGTCAGCATGATGTCAGCATCTGTATGACACTCTTTGCCCCCTCCTAGCCCTAATTTTCCTAAAAGAGCAGTTTTTTTGTTTTATGCATAACTTGGGCATACCATATCGAAATCGGGCAAATGAGATATCATCAAAAAGATGGTTCCAAGCACTTTCCTGTGGTGTAGTTTATTTTATAGTAGTTTCAATTTTTTACTAAAATTATTACTGTTTGAAGTAAGATTTTTATTTTATGCTTCCGAGCTCATAACTTTTTGCCACAATCTCCAATTTTCACTATCTTTGCGACATTGGAAAGGAATTGAGGAGCTCTATTTTGCTGTCCACGCACATTTTTTTGTATCTATCCTAGGTTTATTGCTAATCCATATTTGGCCTGATGGGTGTTTTGGAGATTACTTGGATGTTTTGGCAGTTGGGAGAGTGCACCTTGCATCTTTGCACTTCGTTTCAGTATCACATCATTTCAATAATCGACTGCTATTTCATAGATTCCACGGTTGTTCCCATTTGGATTTTTTGAGTGTTTTGTGGCATCGGGTCTATTGTTGCATCATTATGATTCTAATATGGTTTCTTGTAGACAAAAGTATCTTTCCTTGCTTGCCAGATTGCGGTTCCAGTGTTACTCTATAGAGTTCTTCCAGTGCTTCTTTGCAGCATGTCATCTCATTGTAGGGGGGTTTTGTCCCACTGGGTTTTCCTCCTCTACCTCATTCTTGCATTTGTAAATGGGTACCTGATCAAGCCTAGTTGTCGGGACCTATCCTTGCTTGCTTGCATCTTTTTCTAGTGTTTTAGCTTCTTCCTATGTTCATCTTAAGGGGGGGCACTAGAGTAATAAGTTATTACACTTAATTAATTATATCATACTGGTTAATTAATTAAGTCACTTATTCCTTTAGTTTCTTAAGCTAAACTAGGGTTTCATTTAGGGTTTCCCTTTTAGAGTTTCTTGATCTCCTTCATAAGGATTGATCTCTTTGTAATAATTGATTCTCAATAATGCATTTTTACTTTGAGGTTTAGAGAACATCTTCTTTGGTTCTTCATGTCTTTTGCATGTGACAGGTGATTGCATGCAGGTGATCTTATTGTAGGGTGGTTTTGTCCCATTGGGTTTTCCTCCTCTACCTCATTCTTGAATTTGTAAATGTGGTTTCTACCAATCATAGCATTAGATTTTGTGCCCACTCAAAGGGATGAAAAAGATAATGAGGAGGATCAGATCATTTTTCATTCAAGAACCCTTAAGGGGTATGAAACTAGGTACAATTTTCTAGAAAAGTAGGATTTTTCCATTCTCAAGAGCCTTAAGAAGTTTCGACACCTGGTGTTGGCCAATAAAATCACCATCTCGGTTGCTCACCCAAGTGTGAGGGAATATATTACTGAAGGAGAGATAATTGAAAAACTAGCCAATTAGATCACCAAGATCCTAGAATATGACATGGATATCAAACTGACCAAGTTGGTTCGGGGAAGAGGCGTCTGTGAGTATCTTGTACAAGAGGCGGGTTTCAAAGCTGACAAGGAGATCGATCAAGTCTACTCAAATCAGTTTCAGTTTGATGAATCCTGGGTGGCAGATCAGACACTATACATGTAGAAAGGACATTGCCTAATGGCCCTCCCACTCCATAAATGAAGATACGACCGACTGCAAGGCACCAAGTATGCATTAGTTGAGGGAATTTTATTTAAGAGAAACTATGATGGAGTATTACTCTGATGTTTAGACAAGATTCAGGCAAGAAGAGTTCTGATAGAATTCTATAGTAGTCTTGAGGGTGCACATTTTTTGCTAAAACTACTAGCTTGAAAATAATGCGAGCAGGATACTATTGGCCCTCAATTTTTTCTGAAGTGAACCATTTGGTGCAAAAGTGCACTCAGTGCCAATTCTTTGTTGGCAAAAGAAAAAAATCACTTTACCTTTAAGTCCCATTATAACTGAAGATCTTTTTGCTCAATGGGGATTAGATTTTGTTAGAATGATAAATCCCATCTCCAGTGCTGGCCATAAATGGATCCTTACAATGACTGATTACTTCACAAGATGGACATAGGCTACCACCCTAAAAGGCGCTACAAAGGGTGAAATCATTAACTTTATAGAGGAGCTGGTGACTAGGTTTGGTTCACCAAAGACTATCATATCTGACAATGTTTGGGCCTTTCTAGGTTCAAAGATGTCAAATTTTTCTATTAAGAATGGGATCTACCTCAAGAATTATTCAAACTATTGCCCACAAGGAAATGGGTTAACGGAGTAAACAAATAAAAACCTAATTAGGTTAATCAAGCGCTTTGGGTCTGAACAACAAAGAGAATGGCACAAGTATTTATGGGCTACTTTGTGGGCAGACTGGATCATGCCAAAGTAGATCCTGAGGAAATCTCCCTACGAATTAGTGTATAGAAAAGAGGTATTTTTACCTATTTCTATGGAACTCCCCACTCTACAATTACTAAAAGCCCTAGAAAGAGAGGAGAGTGGCAGAATGGAGGTACAGATAGTAGATCTCCTCAAACTAGAAGAGGATAGAGAGAAGGCCTTTGGAGCCATGATTGGCCACCAACTGACGGTCAAGTGATGGTTCGACAAAAATACCTTTAACCTAGATTTCTAGGAAGGAAGCCTAGTACTGAAATATGATGAGCGCATGGCAAAACTAGGGTAGCACACCAAATTTGAAGCATTATGGAAGGGACCCTTCTGAATTAGTGCATGTAAAGAAAAAAATGCATATGAGCTAGAAGATATGGAAGGTGATGCTTTGAAGATATCGGTAAATGATATTTATCTAAAAATTTTCCATTAAAGTATGATATTCTTTAAACAAATTAGAGATATGTACCATATGTAGAATTTTGTAAATATCATTTTAAGTTTTAGAATAAGTCGGAGAAGAAATGAAGAAACAAAATAAGTAAGGAAATACTATATTATATTATATTTTCATCAAAATTTACAAGTATGGGGGCAACCTGAGGCTCAAATTTTAACAGAAAAGCTCTCTTGAGCAAAACCCAGAAAGGATCTTTCAGCAAAAAGTGTAAAAAGAAAAAATAAGAGGCATTTTTTACAAAAAATAAAAAAATAGGCCTCCAACCATAGTTACACAGGATTGTTGCCAATAATCATTTATCTTCTTCTTCTTCTTCTTCTTCTTTGTAAGCAGGAAAGTGGGAAACACACAACACACAACACACAACACACAACACAAAACACACAACACACAACACACAACACATGGCACACAAACGTTGACCTTAGTCTCCATGATTGTAGGCCAGAAGTTCAAAATTCTTCTTGAATTTGAACCCAGGAGCATCCTCAAGGCCATATTCTCGAAGGGAGTAGCTAGCTATAGGCAGAGCTAGGGCATAGTGTCTTTCCAGGTCCATGGTACGAAACTCACTTAGGAAGGGCAACCAAGGCACATCCATGCCACAATCAATGAACTGATGAAGGTCCATCGTGCTGGGAATTCTGACTCCAAGGATGGAAACTTGTATGATCTCGCCCAACCCTTCCAATAGAGACAAGTTGAACATGCAGTGAAAAAACTCCACTATCTTGGGTTTGACGAAATTCAGGTCCAGGAGAGAGGCCATGAAGTGGGACAAAATGTTGCAATTTCTCCTCATCTAGTTTTCATCTTCAATAAAGTCCATGCCAACAACCCAACGAAAGGAAATTACCCCCAGCCAATCACACCTCTTTACCAAGTGCTTGATTCTATTAGTCATAATCTCCCCAATGAAGGCATAATGTGGCCTTCATGTAAGCAGACGGATTGCAGTACCCAAGGCAACAAACATGGCTAAATAAGTAGAGTGAAAGATGGTATGAAAATGGAGAAGAAGTTGGCTAAAATCAAAAGGCCTACTTTCTAAATGAATATAGCCATGAGGTGGCATAGCTATTTATAGAAAAGAGGTGTCCATGAACCCAAATAACGGAGGGTCTATTTTTGGCCAGACAACAACAGGAAAATATCAAAGCAGTTGATGAAAGGAGAATAAATCATACAAAAAATCTGACATAATCTCTCAAAATTATTTTTTGGGAGTTGGGAGTAAATGCTCACATAAGCCGATCATTGACATGTGTCCTTGGCCATCATCAGCATCAGCTAGCTCATGTAAGTGAAAACACATGGATTAACGTGCTAATATCTAGAAAATTAATGAGCGCATCTTTTCAAAGGTACTTCATATTGCCTAAGTAAGATCAACATAACTAAAGGAACCCTCCCTAGGACAATGAGCTTATTTTAGAAAAGAGGCAACAAAGGGAATATACTAATTCCATTGTTGTAGATGTTTTGGTATTTCGTGGAGGGATATGGATCTCCAACCCACATGTATCACCTCATTAGCAGCATTTAATGGACCAAAAGTAATGAAATAGCCTTAACTGCACGTACTTTCTAAAGGAAATTAATTACACCAAAAATTAGATTTTTCTAAGCAAGTAAAAGGAAAGTGGTCGTTTCAGTGAAAAAACTCTCTCCAGCTTTTGAAGCAACCATGGCAGAACCATCAACGACTAGTATAAGGGCATAATCTGCATTAAAAAGGTATGTTTTCATGAATTTCTTTGGGTAAAAATAATTTTCCAATGCCCCAGTGCCTGAGGATCGACTGTTCAAGTTTTGTAAGAAGGTGCAGGTAAATAAAAGTGTTAAAAGAGAGGCGGTGTGAGATGCTGCCGACAATGTTTTTGACCCAAAACTAGCAAGAAACCCTAAAAATCTTAGGGAGGGAGCCTTTCAAAGAATGAAAGATCATGGCACCTCTGAGGGTTTTGCCTCTCGGCTCTAGAATTGTGGTTTTCCATAGTTCATGTTACTTGTCATACATTTGTGCCTAGAGCTAGTGGACGCATGTGCCAGAAGGTTTAATGGAGAAACTGGAACCATAATGTGCAATAGGATCAAGGTCACAATTTATGCTCTAGCTATACGAGAGATGTTTTGTATCCCTCCCAATTGACTTGATGAGCCATTCAATGAAGAAGATATGGAGATCTACTGGGAGGAAGTGAATGAAAGAGAAATTTTCTACTATGATGAGAGAGAGGAGAAGTTGATGAGGGGCCAATTTATTTTTCCCCTAGCATTTAGAAAGTTCCAAGACAACACACAGGATTTTTTCTCGATGCTAGCTTGGATTTTTGGGCTAGATGATGATGAAGAGTTTGAATCCTTCTAGATGGTCTTGGCTCTGATACTTGAGTGGGAATGGGGAAAAATATATTTTTGAATTTTTCGATTTAGTAGCTACACACATGTTGATGCAATTAAGGAATTACCAAACCGAGTCTAAATTTAGGTATTCTTCTTTCTTGGTCCATATAATTCTACATCAGAACTTTGGGTTTCTAGAGAGAAATTTTCCCGTCTCTTGGTTCGATGAGGAGGGTTTAGGTCAACCAATTTTTATATGGACCTATGTCTTGTAAAAAAAAAGTAATTATTATTAGTTTGTGCATCATTTTCTGAGACCGGTGTTGAAAGATTTATTACCATGATCAATAGGTCGCTTGTCCCCTGATGTTGAGAAATGGATTAAAAATTCATCAACCCTTGCAGATTATTTTTTTAGGGAAAATTTTACATTTATCAGATATCATGGTTTCATTGGAGAACCTTTCTAACTCCCCAAATTTGTAATGGATCAAGTTTTCAAGTTAGAGGCATGTCATCAAGTAACTCTTGTCGACAATGCCTATGGTAGGGGAAGGAACAAAACAAAGTTATATTTGCTTCCCCTTTGTATTGCAAACAACAAAGTGGTGTTGGAGAAGTGTGAATCATAGAGGGAACTAACCAATCTATTTGCGACCCTAGGCTTATTCCTTATATGCAACACATAGGACTACAATCTAAAAAATTTGCTTCCCCTGAAACAAGAGGCACGTGATGATGTGGAGTCCAAGAAAAAATTGACTCATGAGAAGCCAGAAATATATGTCAAACTGGCCCCCATACTGACCAAAAGGCCAAAATGGTTGAGCTTCTATACACCATAGATAAAATATAAGAGGGAGGTTTCGATAGGTTAAACCCTCACAAACCAAATAAAGTGGCAATGGTGGTTGAAAAGAAATATGACATACTTCTAGAGGTTCCAACAAGAGATGGGAGGTACACATAAGTTGCTTAGAGCGTTTCGCCCACACGATGAACAGTTCAAGGACATTTATCATCGAGAGGTTGATTCTGACAACAACAACCCAGAGCCCAGCCATGAGATTATAGAGGAGAAACTCCCATGCCATACTCCTTGACCACAAGAGTCTGAAAAAGGAAGAAAATATAAGCAAAAGGATTCACAAGTTGCATCCTCTTCCAGTGTTTGAAGTAAGGGTAAGAGAACCTAACGGTCCCCAAGAGAATCAACTGCAAAAAAAGAGGGTCAACCTTTAGCGGGATCATCCACTAAGGGATTAGGACACTCTTGTTCGGGTCAAACATAGATAAGGTGTGTCCAAGACCTGGACATAGCTGATGCAGCTATCGAAAATGAAGAAGAAGTAGAGTCTGATCTGCAGAATGTTCAGACAGTCGCAGTTCAAGTAAGTCTTGCTCCCCCTCTTCTTGTTTCTGCATCTTTGGTCAATCCTTTTCCCCCCCCCATTGAAAATAATCCTTTGCTTACTGACCCTAGGCTTTTGGTTTTGAATGAGCCCCTTGCCATTTTCAACATACCAAGTGATATGCCCCCGCATGCCGAGCAAGTAGCATCCATTTCAGCTGCTATTAATTATTTGATTGCCCTGTCCAAGACCCCTATTGAGAAAGCCAAATCATCCATCCTACCTATTACCCAGGTTAATCTACATTCAGATAGAAATTTCCCATTCTGTTTGTTTATCTTTTTACCCCAACTGGTACTTCTAGTGCCCAATCTTAATTTTGCATCCAGCCATCTTTGATGATTACTCTCTCATTTACCTCTCCACATGCTTATACATTTGAAGTCTCCTATTTTTTAACTCTTTTTAGTCTACCCCCTAGTGCTTCTCTTGCAACACAGAGCATTGATTCCCCATAAACTCTTTATAAGCATTTTGATGTGGCTATGCTAGCTGGACAAGCTAGGAAGCATAAAAGAAGATAGAATATTGTCGATCTACCAGCCGCCAAAAATATTCAAACCTATTTTAATAAAGAATGAAATTATCCATGGATCACAACCATGAAGCCACTTGTAGGCTAACCTAAAGGATAGATACATATAGAGGATTATGATAAGTGCAATAGGTCTGGTTTTGAATGAGATTCACCCATGCAATAAGGTAGATCTAGCCAAGACCACTCAAAAGGTAGTATATACAAATTATGAGCGGTTGGATTAGAAGTTGAGAAAGCATGAGGTTGAGATGGAAAATGTAAGAGAAATAGTGAATCGGATGCAGTTGGAACTCAAGGCCTAAAATGATGAAATGACCTGCATAATGTAGGTGCAAAACCAACAAGAGGAAGCAATAGGATATCTTGCAGTGCGTCAAGATGATCAAATTCAGTTGTATGTTGATATAGATAGACTGAAATGTGAACTTGCAGTTGAGCACCAATTTACTGCAAAGCACTAGCGTGTTAAGGAAAGTATAAAGAAGGAGTTGGATGGTGTCTGATCACAGGCCTTTGAAAATTTTCAAAAGGCCCGAGAGGAGGTTGAAAAGCTAAAAAGTGATAAACAAGAATCCAAGTCTACTCTGCATGCTCGTAATCAAGAGGTTGGAAACTTAGTTTCCAAACTAGTAGATGCTCTCGAGAGAAAAGATGAAATGGAATAGAGAGTGAAGGAAAAACAGGCTCAACTTCAAGATGAGCTAGCAATTGCACAAAGGTCTATGACCCTTCCTATAAAGAGAAGGTTGGTATCTACCTATTGGGAGTGAATCATTATTGTGCTCACCGTTTGAAAACTGGCCTTAAAATTTCTAAGGGATGCCCGAGAAATAAATGAAAGGGCTGGCCCATTGGCTAATCAAACTCTTCATGAGTATACTCCCTAAGTGGGTGAGTCTTGGAGCTTGATTTCCAAACTATGTGTCGCGATAGATGAGGCTCTAAGAACTATAGGAATTACAGATCGGAGGGTTGCCTCTAGCAAAGCAAGTGAATTTGTGCACTGTCATAAGGTAATGGCAAAAACCAAGAACAACCAGGCGATGTTAAACAAGAGGGTCGATGAAATGAAAAATGATTTTGGGGTCCTATACAACTTTGGGCTACCTCCCTTCCTTTCAGCGAATGGGGATGTATTATTAGTTGAGTAGATTACAGAAGAGGTCAGGAATAAGGTTCAAACTTCTATAGAACTTCTAGAGTCGATTACAACACCCATGATGGATGAAATTGAGAGTGAATTTCTTTAGCTTTCTCATTTGTATTATCATCTAGGAGTTGCTTCAACAAGGTGGGGATTGGTTTCTTTCAAATAAGTCTTTGAGCTCGATCAAGCATATAAAGCTTTTTGTAGTCTTGTTTGACCAACTAATGCATATTAGGAAATTTCGCACTCCACCTTCCTCAAACTCCAAGAATGACCAAAGGTCTAGGTTCATTCCTTTGCAAGCGAAGCCCCCCTGTGAAGCAAAAATTTTCCTTAGTCTACTTTTGATTTTTGGCTCTACTTTTATCTTCGGGAGGATCCACCTGTGAAGAGGTTATGTTTTTGATGGGTACACAGTGCACCACATGGCGGTTGTGTGTGTTTTATTAATCCCCTTCTTTTCAGCTGGGAGTCAGACCACATGTCGGCTTCGCAGATGATTTTCTTATAATCACTTTTCATGAACTTGAGACTATCCACCTGTGCGACATGTCATCTCTTCGTTGCAGAGGATTTGTATCTTGGGAGCCTTCATTTAGAGTCCATTGGAATGCGTTTTTCTTTGATCTAATGAAGCTATGTGATTCAGTGCTGCCAAATCCACTTGACTAGTTGACAAGACCTTTGTGAGACTGTTCTTCTAGGATCCGAGCAATTACGAGGGGTAATCCTATTGAAATATCTAAATGATATTAATGCGGCAATTGAAAATTGATGAGGAGGATTGCATCAACCTAACAAAATATATAGGAGTGGTTTCCAAGCTATCAGGTGTGGATAGTTGGTAGTCATTACTTCTAAATGAAGTAGACATTTCTCTCTCCTTGGTGACTATAAATTGGAAGTGACAATAATCAGAAAGAGTTCCTAAATTTTTCCTTTTGGAAAAAAAATTCTTTAGCATTGATAGTTTGCAGAAATATTTTCTTTTAAGTTTACAAAACATTGCTTCACTCTGGCATGTTATGTCTTTTATATATTCAAATTATTGTCGAATTGGAATCCAATCTCTATTTTAAAATTCATTTTATATTTGAAGTATGAGTTATCTCGGAGAAATATCTAAAACTATGCATGATATGGCCTCTATCAATATTTCTTTCTTTATATCTTCGTCTAGAATAGAACATTGTTTCTTGCTCAATCTGAATAGTCTGATTATCAGATTTCCATGCTTTTTGTGTGCATGATAAAGTTATAATCTATAGAAACTAGATTATGTCATTGGACTTCTTTGTTTTCTTTGTAGGTTTATCCTTTCTTCATGTCATATTTTAGGAAGAGGAAGAGTTTATGTAGCTTATGAATGTTTTCCTTTTGATTCTTGGAACTTCTACGCTTGGTCATATCTTAGTACACACTTCCTATGGGTGGATTGAATGACTGCAACTATGCTTGTATCTAGCCTCTATTTTTCATTCTCTTCCCAACAATGAAGGGATGTGTTGTTTTGTGTCTATTATGTCATTCATAGAAAGAAACTTGTTCTTTTGAAATGTTGTAAAAGTGTTGGCGCATCACCACTTTTGATTTTTTTTGTTTACATTTTTTCTACTCTTTTCCCAAACTTAGAGAAAATTCAACTTTCTATAAAAATCCCAAAGGTATTCAATGAGGCACATATTTTCTTTCCCCCACTTGCTGAATTTCCCATAAGACTCTCGGAGAGGCACAAGCTTTAATGATCAACAGGTTCCAAGATTCCCCCCCCCCAAAAAATAAAATCATATCTGATAATGTGAGGGCCTTCCTTGGTTCAAGGATATCAAAATTTAAACCTAGGAATGATATATTCTGCAAGAAATCATCCAACTACTACCCACAAGGGAACAAGTTGGTAGAATCAACAAACAAAAAAAATTGTTGGTTAATTAAGACAATGGTCTTTGATCAATAGGGGGAGTGGTATAATAATCTACAGACAACACTATGGGCCAACCAGATCACTCCCAACAAAATATTAAGGACATGTTCATGAAAATTAGTCTATGGGAAAGAAGTGGTAATTCCTATCTCGATAGAAATCCCCACCCTACAACTATTAAATAGTATTGAAATAGAAGAAAATGGAGCTATAGAAGTTAGGTTAGAAGAATTGCTCAGCCTCCAAGAAGAAAGAGAGCAGACTAGTGATTCTATGACTGGCTTCCAATATGTGGTGAAAATATGATTTAACAAGAAATCCTTTGACCCATGCTTCAATCTTAGAGACTTGGTTTTAAAGTACAAGGAAAGGGTCGTAAGGCCAAGTCAACATACAAAATTTGATTCATTGTGGAGAGGACCTTTCTATATTATTGGCAATCGTTGGGGCAACACATTTGAATTGGTAGATGAAGAAGGAAATGCCTTCGATATTTTGGTTAACGAAATCCACTTAAAGTAGTTTGACTAATTTATTCGCTTCCCTTGTTTATAGCTAGATAGTTTCCCTTTCCTATTGTTGTTTCTCTTTTTGCTAAATAAGTGCCACTAATAGATTTTGCTACCATCCTCTTGGCCACTTCCAAGTTTCCACACCTTGGGTCATCTTTTGTTGAATGCCTCTATGAAAGATAGTTATCTACCCCCACACTCTCTATATTAATGATCAAGGAACCCTTATTGCACAACTTCTCAAAAAAATCTCACCAAATCTTTCGGGAAAGGCTCCTCAAGTATGTATGATGTCATTTTCATTAAATGGGAACCAAATACCCAAAAGTTGCATAGTGATTACATAAAATGGTACTAATCAATAAATACCTTACTCCTCAAATGCAACACTTTAATGTTCTGAATTGTTGTGAGCACGACCCCAAGTAGAGAATCCTTCAATAATGATATAGTGTAAAATTAAGTACATACCCATAGACAAAATCTAGTAGGATAGTGATTCATATGGGAAAGGAAGCTTATTTTGGAGTAGGAAACATCAAGCCTTCTAGGTCCTCATCATGGCACAAGAGTTTGAAGAAAGTAAAATCCTATAGATCATTACTTTATGAAGATCTTTCACTTGAATTCATTTGAAGAAAGTTATATGCTTCTGCAATTGTGCTGCTAGATCCCCTCTTACCATTTATTAAAATATTTGCAAAGGGACCCTGCAAAGATAGTGCATTAGTCTATGACAACGCCAATCAGATTTTTGATCCTAAATTATGTACAAATCCAAAAGGGTTGAGAGAGGTTGCTCATTCATGTATGTTTGTGAAGGCCAGTAGGAGAGAATTTGAGTCTTTTAGCTACAAGAAATGGAGCTATACCTTGGCATAATAAATGGTGCCCCATGCACACCTTTTTCTACAAAAAATTTCTCTCTATGCCCAAAGATATGACATAGAGTAATGAATTATCTAGGGTGACCAAGTAAACACGGTGATTATCATAGTGAATATCAGGAAGATTCTCGACATCCCTTATAATCCCACTAAATTTTTTTGTGATGAATAAAAATTGTGAAAATTATGGAGAACCTGTGAGTGGAAATTGGAGTTCTTGAACTCATCTCTCCGCACCAAATACATAGAGGTTTCGACCTTATGTATCACTCTCTTAAGATTTGTGGTATGAGCTAGTGAAATTATTGATGTAGAATACCTTCAAGTCTTCCTCTTTCCTGCTACATTTATTCCACTCTCAAAACACTAAATTCCTATCTCCCTTTTCCCCATTAATTCCTGCAAGATAGATGTATTTCCCAAAAAAGTGATCCCCATCGCTACATGTACCCTCATCTTGTCAGTTAGGTCAGACTACCATGAGTTTTTTGAACAATTCATGTGCCCAATCTTAATTGACCTTAGCCCGAAATTTGTCACCAACCAAATGAAAAAATACTAGTGGGAATGGCTCAAAAGATCCAAGACTAAGTGTGATTGGTTCTTCAAAATTGAACGCACATTCATAATTTTTGATGGCTTCATGGATGAGCCATTCGATCTCCTGTGCACTCTCATGGGAAATTTATTGCCCTTAGATTTGGATCACAAGCTTGATGTAGTAGACTTGGCATAAAACATTGGTCACAGGAAGATGTCCATGTATGATATCCCCTTTTTGATGGGAGACATTATGATTGATAGGAGATAATAGGCTCATCTTCTTATGTACAAGTTAGCAGAGCTTGGCCTTGATCAAATAAGAAATCAATGGAGCTATGACCTAGATTCTTGCATAGCCAATTTGAATATTGGCACCCCTTTCATCCATGAACCCCAACCTTTCCTCAAACAAAAGAATTCACCAAAGGATTTATAACCACAAAAAAATGTTGATTTATCTATAATATTCTCAAATACCCTCCATCTTTGGGAATCCTTCTACAAGATAGTGTGTAGTTTTGACCTTACAAAGAAAATGACTATATTTTTTATGTTAAAATTGAATCCCAAATTTGGAATAGTAGAAAAAAAAGGATGTTTGGAAATACAGATAGGAAATAGGCAAAACAAAAGCTAGTTTTGACATGGTCGAAATTGATGAGAGATTTGAGAGGATCTAGAATATCACCCCGAGGACACCTGGGCCAAAGAAGAAGATTTATCCAAATAGGAAGAAGGGACACCATTAGATAGAGAGGAAGAGAATCACATGATTCAAATTCCTCAGACATCACCCCTTCCCTAACAACAAAAAGTTACTCGAGAGTGACAAGAAGATAGTGCCATCTAGCCCAGTGCTGAGATACAACTTCCCAAATCTCCCTTTGAGCCCTAGTAGAAAAAAATGAAATCAACTTCCAAAAGGGGAGGAGAAGGAGAAGTAGAAAAGGAAACTAACAATATACCACCCCCTAGCTTTGCACTACTACATAGTGTAGATGAGGCCTTGAAGTTTAAATATACTTCAGCATTGGCCATTGCTAAGAAGATGGGCTACGAACATGTTGTTCTATGCTCTTAAGGATGGGGCATGTGGATTCTACCCAAATTGACCTATAGGAAGCCCCATATCAAGTCTGGCCTAGGAGCTAATAAAGGAGGCCCATGGTATTTAAGGGTAGGAGAGATAGTTCAACTTGTGATGGCTTAAAATTCTCTTGTTTGGACATTTCCACCCACAATTTTGATGAAACTGCCTCTCATTGTTCCTCAAAGGTCCTCAACCATTGGACATGAGGTACATATCTATCCACTCATCTTTCTCCTGCATCTTCTTTATATGTCTAGGCTTCAGTGCCTCTCACCATCTCTTCCATGGTCATCACCCTAGCATCCAACATGATTATGTAACTTTCCACCTCTCCACCTTCATCCACCATGTAAGCATCCATTATGGCACAATTTTAATCCACCCCTCTCCATAGGATTTTTCCCCTCTCATCACCCACATTAATCACCTGCCAACTCATTCCAAGACGAATAGTGTGTACTGCTTCATAGGAGCAAGTGACCATTACTTTTGGGTCACTATAGGGATTCCCCTTCATAGGTGACATTATTCAATCTCAAGATTAGTTCCATTAGTAGTGGGAGACTGCAAAGAAATCTCAGGAAGCCTAGGTAGAGAAAAGAAGAACAAAAGCAGCCATGGCTCCAATAGTGTCATATTCTTAGACCATATAGATCATGAGAAGCAAGCTCTAATGATTTACCATAGACACCTATAGTGACAAAGAATCAAGGTTAAATTCTTTCTAAGGATTAATTAACCAGTGTTGTAAGTTTGAAACTCATTCAGGAAAGGCCCACCAATAAGGTAGAACTCATGGAGGAAACACAAAATTTTGTCATGATAGACTACATCAATTATATTCACTGAATCAATAATAAGGATCAAAATATCATGAAAATGAAAGCTATAGCTGACCACTATAAATCAAAAGCCAAGGCCAGAGACATGGACCTCACAAGTATGAGAGTTGATCTATAGAGTTGCATCACTTCTGAAACCTTCCAAGGGCAAGTTAACCACTGAACACAACTACAAATACAAGTAGCAAAACTGAAGTTCAAGATGGAGGGCTTGAAGAAAGAGAAAGAAGATATAGAAAGTAAGTTGTGGTAAGAGGAAGAAGAGTTGGAATAGGCCCAAAGATCCTTTCAAACTCTATAAGTGAATACAAAAATACAATAATAAGTGCAACAAGAGTCCCAGGCCAGGGACCATGAGATTTATCAATTGAAGCAAGACCTTGTTGATCACTCTCAAGCTGCAAGAATTCTCTATGACATACCCAATGTTTACTCAATAATTTTTTCCTAAGTTTTAACTCATAAAGTGAATATAACAAATTTTCAAAAAAAAGGAAATTAATTTTTCCCTTTCAATAAAATAATTGCACATTGAATAAATACTTTCCACATGTCATTGCATAAATAAAATAACATTACATAATTCCAAGTAGGTGAAAATCACTTTTCAAATACATATTACAATTCGTCTATGATCATGTTCATATGAAAATTAATAACTTACAAGAGTTCAAGGTCAAGGTGTCCTCATTTGGATCACACTTCTTCTATTCTACAACCCCCAATTTCCAACTACAAAAGGGGGAGCATCACCCAAGTTATTTTCCTCCAACCACAGACATAGAGGTCATCCATACACCTTCCTAGCTAGAAGTGGCTCTAACCTTCAATGAAGAGTTTGGTATGGAAACCTTTATAAATACCTACCTAAGTATGATTTTTTTTCCTACATAAATAGTATGGTCATATAACTATCAAAACCCTCCAACTATGCATGATGCTCCTAACTATCTATGCAATCCTGATACATAATGAACTGACGAAGTGTATGGAGTGACTTCTACACTTATTTTGGCCTATGTTTTCATATATATAACAAATGCACTTTCTATGAAGTGATGTTGTATGCTCACCCAACCCCTTACTCTACTTTGAAACTCTAATAACTTGTCAATAACTCATCCCTTTGTTCGACCCTAAGGTTCAAATATCATAAACAATATTTCATTCAAATATGATGACACACAAATAATGATTTAATTGATCAATTAGGTTTGATCCAACCTCATGAATACCCTATTACATACTTGTAAAAATATGGGACTGGAAACTAACTTTTATTCAAGTCACTTATTTTTAATCATGGGATTAAATAATCTCTTAATTTATACACAATTAGTTAATACTCATCACACCATGTCACCAACTAGACACACCTAGTCTCAATCTAAAGTACTAACAATATGTCGATATGCATAACATCTAGTATTAAACTTGATTTAAAGATTACCTTTTTGTATTAAGTTTCAAACTCTTTATGTTATACTTAGTATGGCTCCATCCTCTCATGATGCTATAACCAATTTGGTTATTCATGACATTGAATATAATTTATTTTTTACTGATATAAAATCTTATGTTCATAGTAATGTCTAATAATAAGTCAACATTATTTAAGCTATTTATTTTTTTTTAACTCAACTAATAATCATTTGACTAATCTCCAAATTCTTCACAGTTCCTTTTGAGTTATCTTTTGCATAATTCATATAAAGTACCTATGTGTGTATGTACCTAGAAATTCATATATATTTTTCTATAATATGACACATATATTCATATGTTAAAATGTACAATAAGTTCATATCCAATTTGGAGAACATTTTCTACTAGAGAGGAGTTTGTGCTTCTGTACCTACAAATATCCTTGTATTATGGATCTTTGGTTTGTTGAGACATAAAATTCTCCCATTTAAGATTAGATTATCATGAATAGGTAATGATAATATAAACTCTTGTTCAAAGTATGAGATAATATCATTCAAAGATAATGGGGTCATATTGACTTCTAATATGTGATCAAACCCTCTTGTTGAAAACTAATATAAACTCATAAAATACAATATTGTGCTAATTGAACAACATCATAGACCCTACCTAGCTTCCCTTGCTATCTTATACTAATGAGTTGGTGGTTTGGGTTACACACAACTTCAGAGAGAATTAAATTTCCAATGGTTTTACTTTCTCTTGAATATACTCTTATGTAATGCTAATAATCTTGTAATGATTCATAATCTAATAATATAGTTCAAGATAACTAATTATCATTCTCTTATGACTCCCCAATCTAGTTTGTCTCTTGTATATCCAATTTAGCTCTATGCATAGAAAATATAGGTATGTGTGCATGCACTCACATACTTTTTAATAACATTAATATGCACACAATGACAACACAGTCATATTCAGACTATAATAAAACTTAGAATCGGAATTTAAAATGAGAAAGAGAAAGATGTATCTTAATCATGTTTGGATTAAAATAGCTTATGAAACTCCTTTCTCCAAAACTCAATAGCCTAGCCTGTTGTCTTCTCTAATCTTAGTTCTCAAATGACAAAATGAATGTGTGAAATGAATTGAAAATGATCTACAAATGAGCTACAAACAGATAGCTTTTCCACTCTCTCTAATGGAAAATTTATATTTAAATATACTTACTCCTAATACACTACCTTCTCACATTCTCACATCTATCCTATGCTAATAATAACAGTATGAATGCACTCCAAAAGGACAACAAAACTGTGAGTAGCTGCATCATGTTAGAATGAAATCTAGAAGTGGTTGATCCCTTTAACGTAGTTATATATTGCTTAATTTTCTACCACCTCAACAGTTGTTTTCCAATCATGGTACTTAGCTGGGAAAAATTTAGTTAAAGAATGACTCTCAAAATAATTCCACCTCCTCCCAAATCGACTTGTCTTGTTGGGCATAACCTATCCTCTTTGCTGACAGTTTAAAATTGACTGAAATAGTCTTAATAATGACACATTTAGAAGCCAAATCAAACACAATTAAAATACTTACTTATGCACCCCATTTGTGGGCTACAAACTAACCATTTTCTCAATGAAACATCTTCATGATTGCATGGCAACATAATATTTACAACTTGCATAATATGGTGCATGGATTTCCAAGTTTCAACAACTCTTAAAATAGTTATACTAGTGTCTTTTACTTGGTCAAAGTTCCTTTTAACATGCTACAAAATACTATTTTAAAACACTATTTATAATTTTCTTCTATCAGGGAATTTTTTCCAACTATTATCTTGAGTGTTATGTGCCAAAGTTGGGCAACCTTTATAGTTTCACATAGCCATACAAATAGTTTCTATTTTTCCTCTACGTGGTATTACTTTTCCATACCTACGTGCCTCTAAACTCCGTCAAATGCCTCTTTCAATGGTTTCTTTAATAGCTTGGGAAATGTAATTTTCTCAAACTCTAGCATGGTAAACCTATACTTTAACTGTGCAAAGTGTAGTGCCCAAGATAGGTGTCCCATTTACTCCATTTAAAACCTCCTACTAATCCACTCTCATGTGGTCTCTTTTCCAATAATTTTAGCTACCAATGTGCATTTCAAATTCACTCCATTCTAACCCATGTGTGGCCATTTTTCATTTGGATAAGGATTCTCTCTCAAACTTAGTAATATTAATATATATATATATATATAAATATGTATATATGAAACATAGAAAAAGAGGTTCACCCAAAAGGGGAGTCACCAAATGGATGAACCTAATTTTTCTTATGTTTTTTTTGTTGATGGGTGTTTTAGCACTTCTCAACATAGGTAATGTATAGGTGCATCACCTCTTTTGAAAGATAACTTCCTACAATGAGTTGCAAAAAACTATCCCAAGGTCAGTCGAGTGTCAGGTCATGACTTAATTGGAATGCATTTGTTGATTTTATGTGATTTGTTGGTAATCACAAGGAAGCCTTATGTGTGTTTAGTTGGAGGGAGATTGATTCTCTATATGGAGTTCTTAAGAATTGGAATTAAGGTACAGCTGCTACAAGTTCAAAACAACAATATGGACTCCACTTAAATCATCAGATTTGGCTTTACAATTATGTCTGAAGTTTGTCTAGACTACTATTTCAAAGAAAGATCAAAAGGGGCAAGGGGAGGAAGAAGTACCTAGATCTGAAACTGGCAATGAACAGTGATAATTGAGAGTGTTTCAGTGGACAACCTTCCTAAGACTAAGTTCCACTTAACCAAATCAGCTCACAATATCATGAAACCAGTGCTATCTTCTAAGGTTTGTATATTTTCAACCACGGATAAGAATGAATAAAAGATGAATTTTAATTGCAGAAATCAATATATGTTCAGACTATCTTTACAAATTTTTTTATCATCAACAAATAGAAAAAAGAATGAACAAGGAAGGGCATCAACACAAAAAAATTCTTTAGCATCAATGAGAAACATTCACTAATCTACTAAATCAAATCAAAGCACATAAAACAACAAAGTTAATCTACTCAAATTCACTGCATATGAGAAGAAGAATCATGTAACATGAAGTTGGAATTCAAGAATCCACCAAGTCAATGAATTTCTATTAACATTTCAGCAGCATGTCTTTACAACAACTCAAATCTCTCTTGAAAATGAGAGGACACCCCCTATTTATAGTGTCCAAAAAGAAAAATGTATGGCCAAGATTTAATCCCATTGTGTGGCCAAGATTCACTACAAATAACTTGGGTTTCACCTACCCCCAAATATTTTGCAATATAAAATCACATCTTGTCTTTAGCCTATTTTGTCCTCTTGTGGGCAGTATTGTAGCTCTTTTTTCTTCTAGCTGATTTCCCTTGTTGCAGCTACACTGTGAGGAACTCATCATCTATTAAAGGCTTTCTAGCTTCCTTTTTTGATGTAGCATACTCCACAAATTTTCCAATCATTGTTCAGAGCTTATCCCACTCCATCATATCAGATTGAAGAATCTGAAATGATAATTTCTTTGACAAGTCTTTTATTTGTTCCCAATTCATTAGGCACTTGGGCGCTGCTTTGGCCATTTTATTGGATTGGATGGAAGCATCAGTGAAAAATTACTTGAAATTTGTTGTTAACAAATCTGTTGTCCCATCTTCCATTTTCTTATGGAAATGTGACCTGATTTTTCCTACATCAAGGTTGAGGGTCGACATCTCGTAGTCTGTCAAAAGCTTAAGATAGTCCTCAGCCTCTGCCCTATGTTCTTTGGCCCATTCCAAATCAAGATCTACCTCATGGAGCACCCACTCCCTAACTTCTCCCTAGTGGTCCAAGCTCATATTCCATGTTTCAATGAGCCACTAATCATTCTTTACCAAACCTAGCTCCTTTTCTCATAATTTGTCTAGTATCTTCAAGATGGCTTCAAGCTTAGGATAGGTAATCCTATACAGCTCTGTGAAGTGGTGGCATGTCTTCTTAGAGGTCCTCAATTGTTTTTGCAAGTCTTGGAACGTGTTTATAGTTCTAAAGGCATGGCCAATTCCCATATCATTGTTGTAGATTACACATCAGAACCAATCCTCCATGGCCTTAGACCAATTATTTCTCTTCTCTTGCATACTAACACGATCTTTGGACAACAACAATGGGGTGGCTGATGATATGGTGGGGAGCTCCTCAGTTGACAACCACTATTGAATATAATCTTTCATATCTACCACTTGTTTATTTAGCTCCTCTTTAGATGTCTTGTCCTTGTTCATTTGGTGCACAATGGTGGTGATGAACCCCTGAACATGGTCGATCCTCTATTCTCTTGTGGCTATCCCTAGGTCAATGGTAGAAATATTATAGCTAACTCCCTCTTCTCCCATCATCGGAGTAGCTATTTTTACCGTCCTGGATCCTGATGCGCCCATTGCCAGATGAGATTTGATCCTCAGCTTCTTCTCTTTCTTTGTACTTATTTGGGCTCAAGCCAGGATGGCCTCTAGCCTTGCCTTTGGATCCATCAAGGTCATGGTTTTCTTCTCCAATTCCTTCTCAAGCCATTCAGGTATCTGAGATTCCCATTTTTGTGATTTGTGATCACCTTCTTCCTCGTGGGTGTATTGAATTTGCATTTTTTCGCCACCCAGAGTCTCCTACTCTATCTTTTGTTGTTCTTCTTCATCAGAATCCCACATGAATACTATTTCTTTTCCTGGGGACTTAGTGGCTATGTGCTCCTTGGGTTTGTCCTTCCCCTCAGAGGTTCTCTTCTTCTGCTTGTCCATGCCCATGCTCTTCATGATGTTCCGCTTCTAGGATTTTTCTTGTTTCAGCCTTTTCTTCAGGCTTGTCTTCTTCTTTTTTTTCTCTTTCTTTCTCTTCTTGCTCCTCTGAAAGAGGCATCTCTTTATCATGCTCGAGGCCTTGATCTTTCTCCCTTGTTGGAGGTTCAGTATCCATTTTTTTATCCATATCTTTCTCTTCATCGGAGGGCTACTTTTCAACTTCTTCTCCAACGTTCTTGAGTTGTTGGGCTAATTCCTCCTCAAGCTTGGGGTCAAAATTTTCCACAATATACTTTGCACTTGGATCTTCAACATCTTCCTCAGAGGATTTTGTTTCCTCCTCTTCATGCACCGGTTTATCAATTAATAGATGTTAATATTTGGGATGCCTGTGGTAGTCATCCATTTCTTCCTCCTTTCCTTTTCTTGTTTCCCTTTCTTTCCTCTCAAACTCCTCAGAGATTTGTATCATTGCCTCCATTTTGGGGGGATTTTTTATAGTAGGGGTGTGGAGACTAGCAACAACTTGAGCCAAGGTACCTTGCACCATAGGATTCGTACACATTCCAAAATGCTCTAAGGGAATATTTTGCATGTACTTGGTAAAGGCCTCTAGAAGGGAGAGAGTAAGCATTATTTTTGTTGCAGTTGCAAGTGGAAGGGATGATGATGGTGATATGGAAAAGGAAGAGAGGGAAGAAGTGGTGGTAGATGAGGAATCTATGACCATGACTTGTGTTGTATGGGAAGTGGAGGTAAGGTGGATTGAAATATCCACTATAGGCAGAGAAAAGGCAATCATCACCTAAGAAGCAGGTGGAGGGCAAACAATAGTGGCAATAGCAGCGATGGTGACTGCGGGGGTGGAGGTAGCAAATGGGGGCCCTAGCTAATCGACATATTTCTCTTCTCCTTCATGGAGTGGATCCTCTTGGATGGTGGGCATTTTTGTGAAACTTCTTGATTTCTTTGGTTTCTTGGAAGGTTCACCCTCTGAGGCTTTCTTTGAATACACCTTGGGCTTTAGCAAGCATTCAACCACTTCTTTCCTCTTCTTGGACCATGTAGTAGGAGGAGATGTCAGAGTCTCCCCAGTTTGGGAAGTAGTGGCAAAGGCACTCTCAGATTCACTCTCGATTGGATCTTTGAGCTCTCCATATGTTAGGGTCACCCCCTACAACTTTAATTGTGAAACTTTCTGATCGATCCATTTTTTTTCTTGCCTCAATAGGCTTCATCAGAATTTCAAGGTCATCAAACTCTTCCTCACAACAGTCAATCAGTTGCAATAGAAGATTGGCAACAACGTCATGTCTCAAATCTACCATAGTATTCTCATCTTTGATATTTTGATCCGACACCGAAAACAAGTTCACTATTTTGACAAACTATGTTGTCATGCGCATGTAATTCTGCATATGCACCTCCTTATCATATTTTCAATTGGCCCAAAATTCTTCTACATTATGTAGATGGGCGTACCCAATCTTGACTGCCTTCTTCAACTTTCCATAAGGGTCCATTCGTGGTCTGGAGGTGTAGAGCTCCAATTTGTATTCATTTAGCTCCTTATCAGAGTACTCTGTACACGTGGATGCACAAAGTTCATACATACACTGACAAAATGTAAGCAAATAAGGGATCCTTGCTCTATGCTTGCTACTCAAGAGGGCATGTGCATGTTGCAATTGTTGAGAGAGTTCAAGTAGTACCAGCCGATCATTTGGGTACCGAGGCAACTTATATGGTTTCTCTAAGAAACGCTCAGCTCAGATGTATGTAAATTTTGGAAATTGAATGAACAAGAAGCCGAACCAGTGAATGTAAGCATTGGCACTATGGGTAACCCTTCTCTCAAATTTTCTTCCAAGTAGCCTGATGATATTCCCAATGAAGGCGTCATTGACTCTACAATAGTCTTTCTTGAATTTTTGGAACTGAAGTTGGGGATACTTGTCATAGATTTTCAAATCCCTACCTGGAGTTGGATTTGGTGCCACAAATAGTCCCCTGTATTGGGCATGGCTGGTAAGAAAATAAACTAGATATGATGTCATGTAAAATTTTGAAGTCTTCTTCATGACCACAAATTTCTCATGCAAGCATTGGTTGAGCATTCCAACCCAATACAACATGGTCTCTCCCTGGAGGATCTCCTCCACGAAGAACAAAATTCATTCCTAAAATAAAGCCATAGTAGGAGGCCCATAACTCTACTTAACAAGGTTACCAAGTCATGGTAATCCTCATAGAAGTCACTTTAAAAGAGTTCTTGGGGTACTTTGTTTGTGTTACCCCTCTTCTCCTTAAGTCATTATTGATTGATAAGATTCTTACACTTAAGGGGGTCAGCATCCCATGTTTTGTTAGCATATTCCTAGGTTATCTCCTTCATTTCATCGAAGGTAGGGATATGGAAAGTTTTCCCTATTGACTTGGTAGATAAATCAGCCAATATATTGCCATCTTTGTCCACTATCTTCTTTGTGCCCTCCTGGTATGCCTCTCTACAAGCCATTACAAGCTCAAGAGCAATAAGGGTAGGTCGGAACCTAATGGCCTTAGCCAACCCACTTCTTCTGATCATTTTGGCATTTACTATGGTGGGGTTGATTTAGGCCCTTTGCTTGAACTCATCAATATCAATATGTCCCAGATTAGTATTTGAGATCTCTTTCCAATCTAAAGTGACCCTAGAATTGAGGGTTTCCCTCTGGAACTTGTAGCTCATTTGATCTTTATCTTCCTTACCCCTGGGTGCCTTGGAAATTTTATTTCCTTTGTCCTTCCCTACAACCGCCTCTGAAGACCCTGCAGTTGGTTCCATATATCTTGTAGACATAGGAGCGGTAAACGCATTCAAGCATAAAAACATGAGGAATGTTAGCCAAAATCTTGCAAAGCGATGTTAAATCAAGTAATCCATATTTCAATGATCTTAAGATTTCTTTTAGATCATCGTTAGATGCTCATTTGGAGGAGTTAAGGCAATGCAGGCCTAGGGGTACAAACTTCCCTAGGTTGGTAACCATTTTGAAGGTAGTTGTGGATGGATGGCAAATAGGGAATGATGACCTGCATGGTTCCACCTGTGCTAAGATTTGATCATAATGTGGGCCCACTAAAGAGACAAATATTTTTAGCATGTGGGTGAAAAATGCTTTCAAAATTTGGGAATTCTAAATCCATTATCTAGGCATGTGGGATCATAGGGTAACTTGGTCGTTTTGAGGCTCCGTCGTTGAATGATGCTGGCAGAGCGGTGCCCCACAAGCAATGTTTTTCCATGTAGGATCTACGGCCTCGAGAGACGCGATTACTTTGTTACTAGTGTTTAATAGTGCGAGTTGGATGGTATGGGAAGGTGTTGTGTTTTTGTTGTTTTGAAATAGTGAAGATGGGATGAAAGTCTACCTAAGGAGGTCCGCATGATCGGGTTCAAAAAAAAGTGTATGTGCATTAATTGTTCGCCCATGGATAATCAAAGGGAAAAGACAAGTTTAGGACCCGCATAGTGGGTGGATGGTAGCCTTTTGACATTTGGCATGGTGGGAGTAGGGTGAAAGTTTGCAAATGGCCATCCACAAGAGGAGATTACCTTCGTTTCGAGCTTAGACAATAGCTATGAAGGCGGGGCCCAATGGGTGAATGAGCGAGTTGTGAAGTCTGTTTGAAATGGTGAACCCTAAATGGAAACCCGTATTCGGAGGTTCACAAGGAAAAATATGCAATGGTTCGGGACTTAGGCATTTTGGAAAAGTCAAGCTTGAATGTTGATTGCAAAGGCAGGACCTGCGTAATAGGAGGACGTGAATAGATCGCCGTTTGAAATGGTGAACCTCAAAGTAAATCCAAAGGCAGAGGCCCACACATGCGGACCCAAGAGGTTTAGAGGTTCCATCTTTTGGGACTCAAATTTTGGCTAAGTCAATAATGACCAAGTTGAGGGGGCCTCCCACAAGTGCGGGCCTCATGGAGGTATCCGCAATTTTGCTAAAGCTTAAACATTTTAAGGGGAGGTGGTGACGACGTTCAGGCTACGGGCATGTAGAGAATGAACACCCTAGTTCAAGAATGATCATGGTGACTTTAACTTCCAAATGTGGCCCATGGGATGTTTTCAACATATTTCAAAATTCTAAAAGGTGGGTTTTGTGGGAGATGCAATTTCCTACCTAGTTTGACAATTTCTTCCCCATAATTCTTAACCATTTTCAAAATTTAAATGACAATCACATAACTAATGGTGACAAAAACCCTACCTCAAAAATGCAATAAAGATGGTCGAACAACTAGCAAGTGAAATCTTTGAATCGGCAACGGAGCTCAGCAGGCGTGACGACGATGGAGGCAACAAGCTCTTACAAGTCCTCAAAAAATTTCTAGGTGAAAATGATAGTTCAAACTAGGCTAATTATATAAAATACAACATTTAATTCCCCTCATTAATGTGGGTATGATGGTAGTTGTGACTGGTGAGTGCACATTTCAAAAATGACAGTGGGAACAACGGAGTCTGTTGAGCGGACAACGGTTGAGAGTTAGTCATTGGGTGGTCAGTGATGAAAATAGCCAATGGTGATGCAGATATCGTAGTGTAAGAAGACGTCGTGCAAAGGCTGTTCTAAATGGCCAGGGAGTTAAGGAATCTCACAAAGGGTGGCCCACATAGGTGGACCCGCATTACCCCAAGGGCGAAAATTTTAAAGATTGAAGGAAAATAGCTAGGGAAGTTTTGAAAAGGCCTAAGGCCTTGAAAATTTGAGGGTGGCATAACATGGTCAACTCAAAGGGACTCTTCTAAGATTCCTTGATCACTTATGACGCAAAAAAAGGGGGCAAACAAAAAGAGGCAATGACAAAAAAATGACCCGACGAAGCAAAAAGAGAGGGTCCTCATTCTGAATGGGGCATGTGTGTTGTAGGCACTACAAATGGTGACTCCACTAGGGAACACTTTTGAGCGTTCTAAGGATAAATATTCATTCATAACTCAAAATATTTGGTTTCACAGACGAGAAGCTAGTTTCAGTAGATGAACTAAGAGTTTGAGGGAGGATGGGAGCCTTAGTTGAATCAATGTGCAAGTATATAGTGGAAGTGTGTGCATGATGGGTTCATTACCTTTCCTTGAAGACCATATGAGTAGTCGTTAATTAGGTGGAGGTAAGCTACATTTTCAAACCCCAAAAGTAACCTGGACATTGCCCCGTCGCCAGTCAAGCATCCATAGCCTTGATAGTGTTATCACTGTGATCCCATGAGCATTGCTCTATTTCTAGCTGGGCATCCATAGCCCTAATAGAGTTATTCACACACCCATACAGTTGCATATTTTGACCTTTCTTTCCTTTTTATTTCTTTTCTTGATATTTTCTGATTCGGTACTTTTCTTCTTTCTTTCTCAACTATGTAAGCACTGAAGCTTACTATGGGTTTGAAATTGTAGTGGTCACTAGAGAAGACTCAAGATTTTTCACTTGCCTAGCCCTCCTAAAAGCTACTATATAGCTCCTTCAAAACAATTAGGGTGTGATATCGTGTATGATCTGAGATAGGTGCAAAGGGATTCAAACAAGGGTCTCTTCCTAGGTCAACTCAAAGTCCAAGCAAGGAAACCAATTTCACTAAGGCAATCAAAGAACAATAGTTGGGAGTGAATATTTATCCGAGGAACACAAAGAGTGGGAAGTGAAGTGAACCATTCATCAAACCGAGCATGACCACCATGGTAAGAACATGGACACTCTTAGTAAAACCAAAACAACCAGGAAACAAGTGAGAGCAAAGAAAAATAGAAAAACGAAAGGGAACCTAAACTAACCTTTATATAGTTATTTACATGGGAGAGCTTTAGAAGATCAAGGTAGGAAATAATGCTTCAAGTGTTGGTCATTAATGGGAAATGAGACATCTTCTTTGGTTAAGGTCTTGAGGCAAAAATAATTATCTCCAAGAATTTTACCAATTTGAAAGGGGTCAAGCCAGAGCTTGTCAAAATTTTCATGTTCCCCTTTCTTCTCATGGGCCTTGTCCCAACATAGGACCCAATAAAAAAATTTAAAGGCCTTTACATTGGATCGACGGTCAAACCATCTCTTGACTACACCCTAATGTTTGGCAGAATTTTCAATGGATTTATCACAGACTTCTTCCAAATGTAATAATTTGGTCAGGCGAGTTTCCTAGCGGTCTCCCTCCTCATAATAAGCATTGATGAATTGGAGGGTGGGAATATTTAGGTGGATGAGAAAGATAGGTTCCATTCCATAGACCAAATGGAATGGGGAATTACCTAAGGAAGCCTTGTGGTGTGTGCGATCTGCCCAAAGGGAAAAACACAACTGGGTGTGCTAGTTCGTAGGGTTCTTATTAAGCAATTTATTGATTATAGTGATCAAGTTATTATTTGTGGATTCAGCTAGGCCATTTCCTTGAGGGTAGTAATTAGATGAGAACTTGAGGGAAATTCTGTAATCAAAGGCCCAACTAGCCAATTTCAGTGAGGAAAAGGTGAGGCCATTGTCACAAATGAGAGCATATGGGCAATCAAAATGATTCAAGATAAAACTTTCAAGAAAGTTAATGACTACCTTTATAGTGCACTGCCTACATGCAATTGCTTCTATCCATCTAGTACAATAATCAAATGTGGTTAGAATTTACCTATGACCTATAGAGGTTGGTGGGCTTACCAAACCAATGAAGTCGAGACCCCATTGTACAAATGGCCTTACCTGCAAGACTGGCTAGAGTAGAAGAGAAACATTTCATTCTCTAGAAGAGGTAGTCTGGTAGACATGGTAGGTTCAGACATGATGATGTGCATCCTTGAACACCATCAGCTAGTAATATCCTACCCACAAGATTTGATGAGCGGTTGCAAGACCAGACCCATGGCTAGTGTTGAATTTACCATGAAATTCCCTTATCACCCGAACTGCTTCTTCTTTTCCCATGCATCTAAGGTAGATCCCTTCATGATTTTCCTTGTAGACTATAGAACCTTGTAGCATATAGCTACTTCTCTTTAGCCTAATGTCACACTTTTGGAATCCTTGCAAGCGGCACAGGCACTTGTTATGTAGCAAGTAGTAGACGATTTCGTCATACCACTCTCTAGGGGAGACATCTTCAAGTTGATACTGTTGGATAGTTAACTTAGGTCCTACTTCAACTACACAGTTTTCTATCATTCAAGTGAGGGATTTTCCTCTGACCAACTTCATTGGCTGAATCTCCATGTCATATTCTTGCAGCAACATAACTCATTTTTCTCTTCTTTCACCTAGTTCATTTTGCATTAGCAATGTCTTCACTGCTGGGTTAGGCACTATGGAAAATACCTTATTGTGCAAGATGTAATGTTTTAACTTCTTGACCCCCCTTACCAGAGCATATGCTTGCTTTTCCACACTATGATACCTTAGTTCAATATCCTTTAAGGTAGTACTCATGAAGGCAATTGGGTGCTCCTTTCCTTCGTCATCTTTCTAGGTTAAGATGTTGGTGCATGCACTAGTCTGAAGCAAAGGAGTAGATGTAGAAGGTCTTCAAATAATTTTGGATAACTAGAATAGGTGCATCAACAATGGATTTCTTGATTTCCTTAAAGGCATACTTTTCCTCCGGAGTCCACTCAATTTTTTCATATTACTTCAGCATTGCATTGAGTGGGACAATTTGAGGAAAGCCTGTAATAAATTTTTTGATGAAATTTATCTTTCCAAAGAAAGATTTCAGTTCTTTCTTGCTGCCTGGCAGATGAATCTTCATTATTTCCTAGATGTGTTTAGGGTCTATGGAAATTCCTTTCTCTGAGAGGACATCCCCCAACAACTTACCCTCGATGACCCCAAAGATGCACTTCTTTGGATTTAGAGAAATGTTGAACTCTTTGTATTTCTAGAAAACCTTACATAAATCAGAGACATGATCTCCCCTATTTTTTTAAAACACTGTAAGATCATCCATATAAATAATGATGCACTTACCAATGATTTCCTTGAAGGTGATGTCCATCGCACACTAAAAGGTGGCACCTGTGTTGATCAATCTAAAAGGCATTCTCCTATAGGAAAAGGTTCCTCACTTGGTGGTGAACGATGTTTTATGTCTGTCTTCATATTCCACCATTACTTGATTATATCCAGGATATCCATCCAAGGAAGACATCATTTGAGAACCATTGACTATCTGGAGTACCTCATCCAATGACGGGACCGGGTAATTTTCTTTTTCCAAAGCCCTGTTCAAGTTACAAAAATCTTCACACAACCTAATTTCACCATTCTTCTTCCTAACTAGAACCAGATTTGCCACCCACATGGAATGTATGACTAGAAATATGATTCTTCTGGACAAAAAAAATTGTACTTCTTTGTAAATAAATGGTTCCAACAATGCATTGACGAGGCATTGTTTCTATCGAAATGGTCTCACGTCTAGCTTAAGAGGAATAGTGTGTGTGATCGTTGACATGCCACATGTCTTCAAATCCTCATAACTCCAAGCAACCACATCGTGATACTTTTTTCAAGGCATCAAAGATACCTCTTTTTTATTTTGGTGTGCACACCTAACCAATGAACACATTCTTAGCATCCTCAACAGTTCCAAGAATGTGGACATCACACTGATTGCTAATGGATTCCTTCATGTGCTTGTTAATCCTGATCTCAAATATGATCTAAGTCAAATATTCATTCCAGCTAGACCATACCTCTAGGAATAGTGTTGGTTTTGAGGTTAATGAACCCTTCTATATCTAACTCGACCTACTGAAGCTTAGTTTCATCAATTATCTGGGCTGCAAACACATCAGAGCTGGTGATGAAATCTAGGATGTGTTTGTCATCATTGAATACTTGAAATTTGGCAATGTTGTCTAGCACGGACGAGGTGGAAGTGAGCTCAATAGTGAATCTCTTGAGGTATGATAGTGATAGGGGCTAAAGGGTTCTGACATCTTGAGCCAAAGCATTAGCAGTATGATTCTGGGAGTGAGGGATCAACTGAATGTTAAATGCATCTAGTCTCTCTAATAGATCCCATACCCTATGGCTATAGTTAGTTAGTCTTCTATCATAGCAGGAATTAATTTTTCTCACTTGTTTCACACCTAACTTTGAGTCACCAAAGAGTTATAAAATTTTGACTCTTTTCTTTAATGCCATGAGGAGACCAAGCACTAATGCCTCATACTCTACTACATTATTTGTGCAATAAAACAAAATTCTATGGGAAGAAAATTATAACTTACCCATTGGGCTGATTAATTTGAACCCAACTCCGGCTCCTTGTTTGGATTTAGACCTGTCAAAGCGGAATGTCCAAAACTTGAAAAGATCCTTGATCTTGGACCCAATAGGGTGTGCCTTTACAACTAATGATGTCTTCATTTTAGCAACCTTGGGGTTTTGCATGGGTTCAGTGCGAGCTTGATCCGGTTGTACCAATTGAGTTTCCCCTATTGGGGAAACTTGTTCTTTAATTTTCTTGATTGCTATCTGGCACAAGCAACATTCGAATTTTAAATGGGAAACATTGTGTACCCTACACCAACTAGGCAACAGGAGTTCCTGAAAATTCATTCTCACACCTAAATTGAGCTGATCTTGTATGCATTTTTCCATGAAATCTTGGAAGCCATCCAACAATCCAATATTACCATCTCCGTAAGAATCTTCATCTTTCAACTCAATCAACACTTTCATGCTTTGGGTTACATGGGCCAAGCCAATAGGTAGACTACATAGCACAAGAAGGACTTCCTCGATCGCTTCATCCTTGTAACATTCTTGTTCATCTCGATGCACCATATGGTAGTAATTCCCAAGCTCTATTTCAACAAACATCACTTCATTTGTGTTGTTATACTCCATAATCATGAACTTCATGTGTGGTTCATGATCTATACGAATATGATTTGGCATCCCTTTCCATGGAAACCAAAGGTGAGGATAGTCAGTGGCAACATATTCCTTTAAGGTATGTGTGAAATCAATTCCTATAATGATGCCATAAGTGTTTGGGATGTCAGAAACCTGAATGCCGATTATCTGTTGTATTCTTGGATCAACAAAAATCTGCATAGGTATTTTTTTAATCTCACCAACTATGTTGATCTTTTTTTAATCAAGTTGTGTCACCTTGCGTTGAGATGGAGTTGGAACTATTCCCAAATCTTTGCTTACTACAAGGGGCATGATGTTGGCAAAGGCTCCTGAATCAAGCAAGCAATTGTGAAGATTCTTCCCAAATATTCTAATGGTGGTCAAGAAGGGAGGAGTTTCTAGCTTCCCTTGAAACAACCCTCCAAAGATATCAACTTGGGCTGCTTGACCCTTATCTTTATCATTGCCCTTGTTTTGGGCTTAGGCTTGATCTGGTTCCTTAGTAGGTTGTTTTTTTTCTTTCTGGTTTGAAGGAGGGTCTGCTTTCCTATTGAAGATCTATCGAATGACAGACTCATTTTGTGAATCTTCAAAGGATACCCTCTTGTCAGGTACTTCTTGGGTTGAATTGGATGAAGGAACCCCATTGATCACTCTAAATAAGTCATTCCTAACTATTGGGACTTTGAGCAACTCGAGGGAAGACAAGCTTAACTTGACCTTCTTAAATTTTTTGCAACATACTCCCCCATTTGTTCAATTTTAGCTTCAAAAGGGATATTTTGAGAGGAGCCAGTAGGTTGGTTTTGGTTTTGACCTTGCTGCCTATTCTTATTAAATTACTAGGTAGGTACATGAGGATAACCTAAGTTGTTACTGGCATTTGGGTGAGGAGGAGTACTAAATTTGTTGCATGGGGTAGAAGTCATGAAAGGACCACCTACTTTCCCATGTGCTTGCCTATTTCTTAGGCAATATGCGCTAGTCCTTTGGTGGAAAATTTGGACTTCATCTTCTCTTGGCTCTTCCTCAACTACTGGACCATTATCTACTGAATTGAAGAGATGAGATAAAGGAATTTCAGATCTTACCTCCTCTGCTTTGTCATCATTTGAGGCAGCAACCTCCTTCTCGAGCACGTTTCTCTCTCTTTTTAGGAAAGGAGCCTAGTTGACCACTAGCACCGAAGAATCATATGGTTCATATGGAACAAGGTCCCTGCATCCCAACATAAGAACAAAATTCTATACCTCTATCTGAAAAATCTTGCTAGCCATTTGGAACTCTGGACAATCCAATTTAGAATGTTTGCTTGTCTTGTGAATGCGACATCGACTAGATAAGGTGGCCTCAACCAAGTACACCCTGCTCGTGGTCTTATCATTGTTTTTGGGCTCATCAAGAGGCATGGGAACACTGCCATTATTTGGCCTTGTGTTCCATGTTTGATTTTGTCTCTTAGAAGGCCTCCTGTCAAAGTTTTGGCCTTAATTCTAGTTTCTTTAATAATTATGTTGAGAAGAAGTACCAACATCATGATTTTCATAGTTGTCATGTTTGAGGTTAGCTTGGATACTTATTTGAGAATCCTGCAACTAGTTGTTCTGGTTCCTTAAGTGTGTCATCTCAGTTGACATCTTCTTGATCATTTCTATTCGCTCATCTATCTAGTCCTTCTCTGTGTTATTTGGCCACAGAGCTGAATTCTGAAGGAAAACCAATTGTACTACTGGTTGATTCTAATGAGTAGGCGGGAACTTAGAACTTTGGAGGTATTTCAACACTTGGGGTGGCTATGCATGAACCTACTACTACTGGGGCTGAAAGTATTGAGGCATGAGAGGCACTTGGTTTAATGGTTGTCCTGGATGGGGAGCCATCACGAGCTACAAAATTGGATTCATCAAGGGCATATACTATGCCAAAGCTTGGGTAATCCCTTGGATCTGATATGCATGGGAAACTAGCCCCAAAGATGGCAACGGACTAACAATGTGCTTTCCCAAATATTTTCTAGCTTTGACTACTTCTGCATAGGCATCCATCAACTATCTAGCTGGTAGGGTCATCCTTTTCACCAAGGTGGGAATGAGGTTGTCCAGGGCTGCATAGTACACCAGACAAGTGGAAGGATCATCGACCACATAAGGCATCTATAGCCTCATGTAGGCTCTATGAAATTTTTCATTGAAAGAGCTAATTGGCTCATTGACCTCTCTTCAAATAGCCATGAGTTGCTAGTATAACTTGGAAGGGCTAACTGGGACTTTAAATTTATGCAAAAAAGCATTCTTCAATAAGTACCAGGTGGTTATGTTTTCGGTTGGAAAATGAACATAACAATAGAAGGCCTCTTCCCCCAAGGAATAAGGGAAGAGCTTGCATGCCACATCTTCATGTTGAATCTGCATATTTTTCAAGGCTATTTAAAATATCTTGAGGTGTTCTTCTGCTATCCTCTACAGATCCCGAGGATTGAACTTTGTGAAAAATACCTCTGGGTTCTTTGGCATATCATGGTAGACATTGAAGGACAAGGTAGACGAATAATTTCCCAACCATGCCATGGGAGGTGGAGCTGGAAGAGGTTGAACTAGATTGACCAAAGGCTATAAAGGGGTAGCAGTAGCTGTTGGGACAATGCCTAGAAAAGGAGGTGCGTTGGGCTACAAGGTGACACCTTGGTTGTCGGAGATGGAAGCTTGGAAGGTAGTTTGGAGCAGTTGAGAGGAGAGATGTTCTACCAAGGGTGAAGGAGAAGGTGAAGGTGGATGGGTGGAAGGAGAGGATGAGGATGAAGGCTAAGTGGGCTAGTTGGATGTGTTAAAGGTGGATGCTTCCCCTCTTCTAGCTCTTCTAGCTTGGGTAGGGGGCAGTATCTCTTGAAATTCCCCCTTATTTGTTGTGGATCTTAAGACTCTATGAAATCTTTCAGGGGAAAATGAACTGATTCAATCCAACTTAACACGTTTCAAGCCCTCCTTCTAGCACTAATTCTGTTGATGGGTATTTTAGCACTTCTCAACATAGGTAATGCATAGGTGCATCACATCTCTTGAAAGATAACTTCGTATAGTGAGTTATAGAAAACTATCCCAGTGTCTCGTGGGTGTCAGGTCATGACTTTATTGGAATGTATCAGTTGATTTTATGTGATTTTCTAGTAATCACAGGGTAGCCCTACGTGTGTAGTTGGAGGGAGATTGGTAATCTAGATGGAATTATTAAGAATTTGAATTAAGGTACAATTGTTGCAAGTTCAAAACAACAATATGGACTCCACTTTTATCATCAAATTTGGATTTAAAATGATGTATGAACTTTGTCTAGACTACCATTTCAAAGAAAGATCAAAAGGGGCAGGGAGAGAAAGAAGTTCCTAGATCTATAAATACCAATGAATAGTGATAATGGAGAGTGCTACAGTGGACAACCTTCCTAAAACTAAATTCCACTTAACCAAATCAGCTCACTATATCATGAAACTAGTGCTATCTTCTAAGGTCTACAGATTTTCAACCATTCATTCACCATAAGCATGAATAAAAGATGAAGCTTAGTTGCAAAAATTAATATATGTTTAGACTAGCTTTACACAACTGTTTATCATCAAAAAATATGAACAAGGAAGGGCATCAACACAACATAATTCTTTAGCATCAATGAGCAACATTCACTAATCTACTAAAGCAAACCTAAACATATTAAACAACAAAGTTAATCTACTCAAATTCACTGCATATGAGAAGAAGAATCATGAAACATGAAGTTGGAACTCAAGAATCCATAAAATGAATGAATTTCTATTAACATTCCAGCAGCATGTCTTTACAACAACTCAACTCTCTCTTGAAAATGAGAGGAGAGCCCCTATTTATAGTGTCCAAAAAGAAATATTAATGGAAAATATTTAATCCCATTGTGCGGCCAAGATTCACTACAAATTAGGGTTTCTCCTACCAACAAATATATGCAATATAAAATTACATCTTGTCTTTAGCCTATTTTTCCCTCTTGTGGATAACACTGTAGCTCTTTTGTCTTCTAGCTAATTTCCCTTGCTGCAACTACACTATGAGGAACTCATCATCTATTAAAGGTTTTCCAGCTTCCTTTTGTGACATGGCATACTCCACAAATTTTCCAATCATTGTTCAGAGCTTATCCCACTCCATTATATCAGATTGAAGAATCTGAAATGATAATTTCTTTAACAAGTTTGTTATTTGTTACCAATTCTTTAGGTAGTTGGGCACTGCTTTGGCCATTTGCTCGGATTTAATGAAATCATTAGTGGCAAAGTCCTTGAAATCTACTATTAACAAATCTGTTGTCCCGTCTTCCATTTTCTTATGAAAATGTGACCTGATTTTTCCTACATCGAGCTTGAGGGTTGGCATCTCATAGTCTGTCAATAGATTAAGATAGTCCTTAGCCTCCACCCTTTGTTCTTTGGCCCATTCCAAACCAAGCTCTACCACATGGAGCACCCACTCCAAGACTTCTCTTCGGTGGTCCAAACTCATCTTCCATGTTTCAGTGAGCCACTAATCATTCTTTACCAGACCTAGCTCCTCTTCCCATAATTTGTTTAGTATATTCAGGATGGCTTCGAGCTTAGGATAGGTAATCCTATACAGCTCAGTGAAGTGGTGGTAGGTCTTCTCATAGGTCTCCAATTTTTTTTGCAAGTCTCAAAACTTGTTTATGGTTATGATAGTGTTGCCAATGCCCATAACTTCATTGTAGATTACACATCAAAACCAATCCTCAATGGCCTTAGACCAATTATTTCTCTACCCCAACATAGTGATGTGATCTTTGGATAGCAACAGTGGAGTGGTTGATGAAGTGGTGGGGAGTTCCTCAGTTGATGACCACTTTTGAATATAAGATGTCAGATCCACCACCTGTGACTTTAGCTCCTTTATAGAATTCTTGTCCTTATTAATTTGGTGCACAATGGTGGTGACTCACCCTTTAATATGGTCAATATTTTGTTCTCTTATGCCTATCCCCAAGTGAATGGTAGAAATATTATAGCTAACTCCCTCTTCTCTCATCACCAGAGTATCTATTTGTACCATCCTAGATCTCGATGCATCCATTGTAAGATGAGATCTGACACTCAGCTTCTTCTCTTTCTTTGTACTTATTTGGGTTTGAGCCAAGATGGCCTCCAACCTTGCCTTTGGATCCATCAGAGTTGGGTTTTTCTTCTCCAATTGCTTCTCAAGCTATTCAAGTATCTGAGATTCCCCTTTTGGTGACTCGTGATCACCTTCTTCCTTGCAGGCATGTTGAATTTGCATTACTTTGCTATCCGGAGTCTCGTGCTCTATCTTCTCTTCTTCTTATTCATCAGAATCCAGAATGAAAATTGTTTCTTTTCCTGGGGACTCGGTGGCTATGTACTCATTGGGGCTATCCTTCACCTCAGAGGTTCTCACATCTTCTTCTTGTTCATGCCCATGCTCTTCATGATGTTCCAATTTTGGGCTTTTTATTGTTTCATCCTCTTCTTTATGCTTGTCTTCTTCTTTCTCCTCTGAAAGAGGCATCTCTTTATCATGCTCAAGGCCCTAATCTTGCTCCCTTGTTGGAGGTTTAGTGTCCTCCATTTTTTTATCCATATCTTTCTCTTCATCGGAGGGCTGCTTTTCCACTTCTTCTCCAATGTCCTTGAGTTGTTGGGCCAATTCCTCCTTGAGCTCTGGGTAAATTTTTTCCATAATATACTTTGTTCCTCACTCTTCAACATCTTCCTAAGAGGACTGTGTTTCCTCGTCTTGGTGCACCACTTCATCAATTACTAGATGTTGATATTTGGGATGTCCATGGTAGTCATCTGCTTCTTCCTCCATTCCATTGCTTTTTTCACTTTCTTGCCTCTCGAAATCCTAATATATTTGCATCCTTGCCTCCATTTTTGGGGGCTCTATTATAGTAGGGGCATGGAGACCATAAACAACTTGATCTATGGTAGCTTGCACCACAAGATTCATAAACATTCTAGAAATCTCTAAGGGAATATTTTGCATGTACTTGGTAAAGGCCTCTTGAAGGGAGAGAGTAGGAGTTTTTGTTGTTGTAGTAGAAAGTAGAAGGGATGATGATGGGGACATGGATGAGGAAGAGAGTGGAGAAGTTGTGTTAGATGATGAATCTATGACCATGATCAGGGTTGTAGGAGAATTGGAGTCAAGGTGGATGGAAATATCCACTGCAAGTAGAGAAGAGGCAATCATCACCTAAGAAGTAGGTAAAGGAGAAAAAATAGTCGCAACAAAAACAACAATGACTGTGGGGGTGGAGGTAGTAGGTGGGGGCCCTGCTGCTTGATATCTTTCTCTTCTCCTTCATGGAGCATGTCCTCCTGGATGGTGGGAATTTCTGTGAAATTTCCTAATTTCTTTGGTGTCTTGGAAGGTTCACCCTCCAAGGCTTTCCTTGATTACACCCTGGACTTAGGCTAGCATTCAACCACTTCTTTCCTCCTCTTGGACCATGTAGAGGGAGGATATTTCAGAGTCTCTTTAGTTGGGGCAGTAGTGGCAGAGACACTATAAGTTTCACTCTCAAGTGGATCTTCGAGCTCTCCATATGTTAGGGTTACCCTCTACAACTTTAATTGAGAAAATTTCTCATCGATCCATTGTTTTTTTCTTGCCTAAATAGGCTTCATCACAATGTCGAGGTCATCGACCTCTTACTCGCAATAGTCAATCAGGGGTAGTTGTAGATTGGCAACACCGTCATGTCTTAGATCTACCACAATATTCTCATCTTCGACAATTTCTTCTGGCACTAGATACAAGTTCACTATTTTGACAAAGTATGTCATCATGAGCATGTAATTTAGCATACACACCTCCTTATCATATCTACAATTGGCCCAAAATTCTTCTACATTATGTATATGGGCGTACTCAATCCCGACAACCTTCTTCAACTTCCCATAAGGGTCCATTCATGGTCTTGCATTGTAGAGCTCCAAGTTGTATTCATTTAGCTCCTTATCGGAGTACATCACAAATTGGGATGTGCGAATCTCATACATACCCTAACCAAATGTAAATGGATAAGGGATCCCTGCTCTATGCTTGCTACGCAAGAGGGCATGTGCATGTTGTAGTTGTTAGGAGAGTTCAAGTAGTACAAGTCAGTCATTTGTGACCAAGGCAGCTTATATGGTTTCTCTAAGAAACCTTCATCTCAGATGTATGTAAAGTTTGGAAATTGAATGAGCAAGAAGCCAAACCGGTGGATGTAAGCATTGGCATTGTGGGTAACCCTTCTCTCAAAATCACCTCCAAGCAGCCTAATGATATGCCCAGCGAAGGCATCATTGACTCTGCAATAGTATTTCTTGGAGTTTCAGAATTGAAGTTGGGGATACCTTTCATAGACCTTCAATTCCCTGCCTAGAGTTGTATTTGGTACCACAATTAGTCCCTTGTATTAGGAATGTCTGGTAAGAAAATAGACCAGATATGATATCATGTAAAATTGTGAAGTCTTCTTCATGGCCACAAATTGCTCATGCAAGAATTGGCTGATCATTCCAACCTACTAGAACATGGTCTCTCCTTGGAGGATCTCCTCCATGAAGTGCAACATCCATTCCTAAAAGAAGGCTGCAGTCAGGAGGCCCATAACTCTGCTTAACAAGGTTACCAAGTCATGGTAATCCTCATAGAAGTCACTTCTCAAGAGTTCTTAGGGCACTCTTTTTTGTACTAACCCTCTTCTCCTTAAGCCAGTACTAATTGATAAGATTCTTACACCTGAGGGGGTTGGCATTCCATGTTTTCTTAGCATATTCATTGGTTGTCTCCTTCATTTCATTGAAGGTAGGGATATGGAATTTTTTCCCTATTTACTTTGTTGATAAATCACCCAATATATTGCCATCTTTACCTACTATTTTTTTTGTGTCCTCCTAATATGCCTATCTATAAGCCATTACAAGCTTGGGAGAAATAAGGGTAGGTAGGAACCCGATAGCCTTAGCCAACCCACTTCTTTTGATATTTCTAACATTTTTTGTGGTGGGGTTGATTCAGACCCTTTTCTTGAACTCATCAATATCAATATTTCATAGATTAATGTCTGAGATCTCTTTCCAATCCGTAGTGACCCTAGAATTGAGGGGTTCCCCTTGCAACTTGTACCTCATTTGATCTTTATCCTCCTTACCCCTAGGTTCCTTGGAAATTTTATTTCCTTTGTGTTTCCCCACAACTGCCTCTGAAGACCTTGTAGCTGGTTCCACATATCTTGTAGACACAGGAGTAGTAAACACATTCAAGCATAAAAACATGAGGAACGTTAGCCATAATCATACAAAGCAATGTTAAATTAGGTAATTCATCTTTCAAAGATCTTAACATTTCTTTTAGATCATCATTAGATGCTTGTTTGGGGGAGTTAAGGCAATGCAAGCCCAGGGCTGCGGACTTTCCTGGGTTGGCAGCCATTCTGAAGGAAGTTGTCGATGGATGGTGGACAGGGCATAGTAGCCCCCATGGTTCACCCATGCTAATATTTTATCATGATTTTTCACCCACTAAAGAGACCAATCTATTTAGCATGTGGTTCAAAATCACTTTGAATCTTTGGGAATGGTAAATCCATTATCTAGGCATGTGGGATCAGAGGGCAACTTGGATATTTTGAGACTCCATTATTGAAATGACGCTGGTAGAGAGGTGCCTTGCAAGCGATGTTCTGCCATGCAGGAACCATGGAATCGATACATGCCATTAATTTGTTACTGAATTTCTATAGTGTGGGCTGAAATGTGTGGGAAGGCATTGGGGTTTGGCTATTTTGAAATAGTGAAGATGGGATGAAAGTCCACCCGAGGAGGCCCACATGATCTGGTCTGCAAAAAACTGTATGTATCAATCGTTAACCCATAGATAATAAAATGGAAAAGGTAGCATTGGGACCTATGTAGCGTGTGGACAGTAGCCTTTGGAACTTTTCCATGATGGGAGCAGGGCGGAAGTCCACAAACTGTCATCCACGAGAGGAGTTTTCCTTGGTTTCAAGCTCAGATGACAACTATGAATGCAAGACCCAATGGGCTAATGGGTAGGTTGTCAAGGCCAGTTGAAATGGAGAACCCTGAATGGAAACCCATGGTTGGAGGTCTGCGAGGAGAACACCGCAATGGCTTGAGACTTAGGCATTTTGGAAAAGTCAATCTTGAATGTCGATTGCAAGGGCAGGACCTGCATAGTGAGAGGACGTGACCAGATAGCCATTTGAAACATTGAATCTCAAAGGAAATCTAGAGGTAGAGGCTTATGCATGTGAACCCGAGAGTCTCAGAGGTTACACCTTTTGGGACTTGAATTTTGGCTATGTCGATAACGACCAAGTTGAGGGGGCCTCCCGCGAGTGCAGGCCCGATGGAAGTATCCGTCGTTTTACTAAAGTTCAAAATTTTTAAGGGGAGGCGGTGGTGGTGGTCAAGCTAAGGGCCCGTAGGGCATGAACGCCCTGGTTCAATAATGGCCATGGTGACTTTAAGTTTCATGCGCAGCCCGCGGGAGATTTTCAACATATTTCAAAATTCTAAAAGGTGGGTTTTGTGGGAGATGCAATTTCCTATCTAGTTGGAGAGTTTCTTCCCCAAAATTCTTAACCATTTTCAAAATTTAAATGAAAAGCACATAACTAATGGTGAAAAAAAACCTACCTCAAAAACATGATGAATATGGTTGAACAACTAATGAGCGAAAGCTTGAATCAACAATAGAGATCGATGGGCGTGACGACAGTGGAGGAAATAAGCTATAACAAGTCCTCAAAAAGTTTGTAGGTGAAAATGATAGTTCAAACTGGGATATTTATAGAAAATGCAACATTTAATGCCCCTCATTAATGTGGGTATGATGGAAATTGCGACTGGTGAGTGTCTATTTCAAAAATGGCAGCGAGAATGATGGAGTCCGTTGAACGGATGACAAGCGAGAGTTAGTCGCCAAACGGTCAATGATGAAAAGAGCCAATGGTGGTGTGGGTACCATGGTGTAGGAGCAAATCATGCAAAGGTTGTTCTAAATTTCTGGGGAGTTAGGGAATCCTCCAAAGGGTGGCTCGCACAGGCAGACCCACATTACACCAAGGGCAATGATTTTAAAGATTGAAGTCAAACAACCAAGGAAGTTCCGCAAAGGCCTAAGGCCTTTAAAATTTTAGGGTAGCATAACATGGTCAACTCAAAGCAACTCTTATAAGATTCCTTGACCACTTAGAACTCAAAAAAAGGGGGCATGCAAAATGAGGCAACGACAAACAAAATGACCCAGTGAAGTGAAAAGAGATGGTCCCCATTCTGAACGGGGCATGTGTGTTGTAGGCACAATAGTTTCATTCAATTATGATAAGTATCAATGCTAACCATTATAACAACAAATAGGAAGGTTTTAAGATGTTGAAACACTGTGTACCTTGTTGGAAAAGTGTTGTTTTAGGTGTCACTAAGGACTCATTCACCGAGTGGTGAATGGGTAGAGTTGCAAGGGTTTTGGAAAATGTGATTTATGGGTTCTATTCTTCAATGTTTTCACTCCCATCTCCCAGTTGATCAACTCCCAAAAGTCAGAAATAAATTTTGTAGATCTATTTCTATGATTTTGCGAGTAAAATGAAAATTTTTGCAACTTTTCAATCTTGACAACTTTTCAACTTTTGTTCTCCACTTGATCTTCAACCTAAGAATATGTAATCACACATTAAGAGAGAAGAAAAAATTTTGATTGTTAGGAAATAATGTTTTACCTTGGTCAAACCCCTTTTAGGTAATTAAACTTTATGATGATAAAATGAAACATGAACATGAAATTTGAAACATGAAATAATAATACCTTGGATGTCAAATTAGCAATCTAGCATGAAATAAGCTCAACTACATGCATGATGCACTAAATATTTGACATGATGAAATGATCTTTAATTGTTGTAATAAGACCTTGATAATATACTATTGAATGCCTTGTAATTTCTCTTGAATGTTCTATAATTCTCTTGCTCTTGATCTCATGAAGTCACATAAAGATTCTTAAGTGAAGCTATGTGAATTAACCTTGTATTTATAGTTATCTTAATATTTATCCTGAAACTCAAACAACACAAGCCGACATTAGATCTAGGATTCCAAATCATTAAAATACCGTGACAAATATGTTTTAAAATAGGTTTCCTTAGTAAATAGGACCCATTTTCCATAGGGCGAATGGGTCCTAGCACACTCAACTAGGAAAATTTTCTAGGATATGAAATAACATGTAAAAAGGGGGTCCTAGGATCTAGGAAGTACCTATTAGCCAAGTGGTGAATGGGTCGTACGTCACTAGCCTAGGACTCAAACCTTGCCAAATTAAGTTTTATGAAGCATTATTAATGAGTGTCAGGACTTATCCTTTGGAAAATACAATAAATAAGGATTGGATTTGAATTTAAGGGGCCAATTAAGCTCTAATTAACCTCAATTAACTAATAAATCCTTAGATTAGTATGAAACTATAAAGAAACACTTTACAACACCCTAAATAAGGCATCATTAAGTCCATTTTATTAAAAAAGGTCCTAGACTCAATGTGAATGTGTAAAACACATTACAACACTAAATGAAGGAAACATCAGGTTTATTTATTATTAATTATTCCAAAATTAAGGAAAAAGGGATACTTTTTCCATTACTACATTTTTCCCCACTTTAGTGAGAGTTTTCTCCCATGAAAAAATCACACTAAAGTAGACATTCAAGATAATTATGTATTTAGAAATGAAAAAGATACACAATCATACCCTATCAAAGACCAAGAAAAATAAAGGAAAATAAAGGATCAAGCATCAACCATTCTATCACAATGTGGAATGCGACTGTTTGTATGAAACAAGGATCAAGCTTCAATAGTCTATCCAAAATGATGTGGACCAGGTCTAGTCTATTTGTTTGTAACAAGATTCAAGCTTCAATAGTCTATCTAAAACGATGTGGACTAGATCTAGGCTATTTTTCTGAAACATGCATGCTCACTCTAGGGCAATTGAACCTAAGGCCATCCACTTGGTGAGTTATCCAATAAAAAAAAGGTGGAAAATAAGAGAACCATACTAGCCTCCCATACCATACCAAAGTTATCCTCTTGATAACTTTGATAAGGCACCACAATGCTATTCTTTTGAATGTTATGTCTATAGGTTTTCTTAAAGGGGATTTTTCTTCATTTGTGTAAGGTCTTCTTCTTAGCGAACATCATGCCTAATGTCTCCAAGAGAGAACAAGTAAATAATATCAGATTTCCACTTATCGGATGCCTCGCTCATATCATGCAACTAAGGGAAATCGTATGCTTAGAAATATTGCACTCTTGGAGGACATCAAACCAAATGACACCACCAATAAAAGAACACGTCACAAGAAAAAAGAAAATCACACCATGAAATATGTAAAATTTTGAAATATGTCATCGATGTATTCCCCCACTTTAAAGTGGTTGCTAACACCATTATTGTGAGCCACTTCTTTAAAGTAGCAAAAAAATTCTCCTAAGACATGAGAGCTTTCGTCAGAAAAACCTATGTTGAGTCATATGTTTCCAAAATAAAGCTATGTCATGAAAAAGGAGGGAAGAGGTTGCCCCAAAGACTACATAAGGGATATATAGATTCAAGGTCAGTATGTCTTTGATATAATGTTGTCATAGAGCACGAAACACTCATCATTCCCCAAATACTCATAGAACTGGAAGAATGACACAAATGGAGAGAAAAAAAAAGGAAAATCCTTCTAGGTCAACATGGAAGAGACCTAAATGTCTCGACACCTTGCATCATCCCCAAAAGGAAAGCACAAGACAATCGAAAAAGATAAAGTATAAAATTTTGGGTCAACATGGAAGAGACCTAAATTTCTCAATGCCTAGCGTCATCCCCAAAAGTATAACACAAGAAAAATGAGAAATATAAAGGATAAAATTTTGGGTCAACATTGAAGAGACCTAAATGTCTCAATGGCTTGCGTCATCGCCAAAAGGAAAACACAAGATATATGTAAATGATAAATTTTTACAACATAGAGAAGAATGTAGATACATATAGAGGAATGCACAAAAAGAGAGACACGTCAAATGAAACATCATGGGGGATCACATTACGCACATGCAATCATATGCAAGAACATGAAAAATAAAACAAACCAAAATACTAGTAAGGTACATGTGAGTCAACCTACAGGAGGTTGTTCGTATCCCAATCTCGATTGGTCTAAACGAAAGGAAAAAAACTAGCCAAAGGGACACACCAAGATCCAAGACTAGAACAAGGCTAACTAACCCCTTCCCTCCACTAAGTGTAGGACAAGGATGAGCCGATATGAATGATGATATGTTGCTCCTTGCAAAAAGGAAATGATTTGTGATGAATGTAAAACATGGAATGGTGAATATGCTATGATCCTACAACTATTACATGGCAAGGAGAAAAAAATATTATTATTGGTTATGATGAGTAAACAAAGTATCAAATTGATGTCCATCTAATGAAATATTCCCACATGTAGTATCTATTAGTTCAGAATGCACCAATGTTAAAGTTGTCTTGTAAGAATATTTTGTGAGAGTGTTGATACTGATTGAAGGCTTTTTTTTTTCTTTCGAGGGACAATAACCAAGATCATTAGTCATTTCATGTGTGTTAGGCTCTGTAGGGACACAAATACCTCATTCTCTAGAACCAAATATTTTTTCACTATTCCCAATTTGTTTCAAAATTTCATAACTTCTTCCATAAATCTTTTTTATTTCTTTCGAATTCAGTGGTTGTTCATAATCAACTTCACCAAAAAAAATTGTGTATGTTGTTTGTTCTTCTAAACTAGTTGAAGTGGATGCTTTTGAATTTTGTATTGAGATTACTACTTTTTCTTATCCCTTTTTAGACTCTTTTGTTATGATCTTGTATTCTCCCATGAATGTTGGTGTGAAATCAAAACAACTCCAAGCATCTTCCAATAACATTGTGACTTCTTCAGTATGATTTTCTTTTTCTTTCTCAGTATGCAAAAAACTTTTAGGTTAAGGGATGGCTTTGATTGTGTACACTTTGTTATATATATGAGCAATGGTATTGTAACTCCATTGTTGAAAAACATTATCATTATTGGGTTGTCTTTTAGGTGATTGTAAGATAAGGATGGGTTTATTTTGAACTTGTGGTTGTTTTGAGGGTGGATAAATGATAATTTTAGGCTTAGTTGGTCCAATAATTAAAGGATTTGTAGTAGGTCTAAGAATTAGAGGACTCGAGGGAGTCCTAATGTTCATAACCTCAACACACTTATCCTTATTTTCATGATTTATTTGTGAAGGGGAGTCTAATGTTACTTCATCATCTTCATCTAAGCAAGCCTCATTATTATTGTTTGAAATATAAGTGTCAATGCTCTCATTTTCTTGCACTATGATATCTTCCTTAGTAGGAGAGTTTATAGGAGAGCAACAAACTAGCTGTTCATGACATTCAAAGGCGTGTTCTTATAAAATGACTTCATCATAAGTAAGGGAGTTATCAATGATTGAATTTTATTTATTATTAATTATGTCATTCTCTTGTTCAATAATGTTTTTCCTAGGGGAAGAGAGACAAATAAGATTATCATAACTCTCGTTGATTGGATTTTATAACATCAAAATTTATCTTCTTTATCAATAGTAGAGATATTAGGAGAGGACACAATTTTATTGTTATGATTGTCCATGTTTTCGTCATTTTTATCTAAGGTCTCATTCTCTTTTTCCATAATATCTACCCTAGTATGGGATCTTTTAGGAGAGGAGCAAATAAGAGGTTCATCACATTCCATGGTTAGATTCTATAAAGTAGCTTTATCAAATAGGTGAGGCATCAAGAGAAGAATAATTATGAGTTCCAAGCTTACCAATGATTGGATACTCTTGTTCAAATAGTCCTTTCCAAATGTTAGGGACATTAGGAAGGAGATAAATAATTCTATAACTCTGAATCATTGAATCTCTTAACACCAACATATCCTCTTCACAAATGTGATTTTCATGATTGTCCACAATTAAATCCTCTTTCACTACAACCTTATCATAAGTGGGGATGGTGTTGGGAGATGAATGGAGACTAGGTAAACTAGTTTCAATGATCTCATATTCTTGTCTTATAATATATTCCCAAGGGGGGGAAGGAGAGGGACAAATAAAACTTTCATGATTCTTAATGATTGTATCTTCTTTCACCAAGATACCTTTGTTACTAATAGGAGGGGTATCGGGAGAAGAAAAATTATGATTTTCATGCTTGTACACACTTTCATTCTGTTATGTTATGACATTCTTATAAATTTGATGGATATTAGGAGGGTAGCTAACATGCTTGTCAAAGGTTTTATTTCATTTTCCTAGATTATGCTCATGAGTAGAGAAAATAGAATCATAAAAACCATGTGATACTCTATGACCACTAAATGCTTGAAAATAAAACATGATAACATGGGGTATGTGTAGGATCATCATGGAAAAAATAGGCCCTTGAGTGGTGATGAAAATTTAGAAAATCAGAGTTAGGCAACTTGACATAAAAATTTAAATAAGTTATCTATATTATTTAAAAAATATGTAAGAATAGAATCTATAGAAAATTGAATGTAGTTTCTAAACTACTAGCTTTATTAAAAAAAAAATCTATTTGGTGAAAATTTGAAATTTCAATGCAATAGTACTTCAATTTTAGGGAAAAAATAAGAAGTAGGTGTTTGTCTGACCACCCTAACCACACTAAAATGATAATATTTTTTATAATATTTCAGATATAAATAGAGGAATCATGTCCCAATGTCATGCATATTTTTTGTAATTTTTTTCAAGGTAAATAATTAATTATGATTTTTTTATTACAAATTTTAAAAAATATAAAAAACTCGCATGTCTGACCACCTTAACTTGGTCAAAACTTCATTAAATTCATTTTTTTTTTAATCTTATAGTATGCAAAGCATAAAATGTGATGCATGTTATGGATTCAAAAAATGTGATACCATTTGAAAGCTATAGATTTTTTTCAATCAACCTATCAATCAGGACTTTAGTCGTAATTCAAATAGAAAATGAATAATAATTATATATTAAATTTAAAGTAAAGAATAATTTATATTGGTAGAAAGATAAGAATCTCCTTTAAAAACCCTTTTTGTTTCATCAATTTTGGGTAAAAAAAATTCATCAGCCACATGGGCCATCATATCACATACATATTGCCACTTTTTGGCCCATCATGATCATGCACATACCCCATGAAAAAGTAATCTATCTAAATTATGTAACGCTTCTGAAATGTCAAAAATTGTCCTATAGATTGAAAGATTTTTAATAATGAAATGATTTTTGAAATGCTTTAAAAATCACTACACTCAGTGGATTATTTGACCTAGATACATAAAATAGAAATTCCAAAAAATTTCTAGACTAATACAGTAGGTTACTAGCAAGTCTAGGAACTGCAAAAAACCATAAAAACCTTAGAAAATTTGGTTTTTATAGGCTAGCAATGTCTTGTTTTCCAAGTGGTGAATGTGTCCTGGTATGCTTTTTTGGGAAACTCTGAATCTAATATTGAAGCTTATGAAATTTGAAAATATTCTACCCTGGTATCCCTAACAGAGACTCACTCACCCTATGGCGAATGGGTCCCAGATTAGGTTTTTGAAACAAATTTCTACAGATTTTTGAGTTTTTTTAGTGATTTCCAGATTTAGTTTGCTACAATAAGTTTCAGGTTCAAATTTCTCTAAATGCAATGTGAAATTTATTTGAAAAATGTGACAAAATGATGAGCTAAAAAACCTAGTTTGATATGCAATTTGTTTTTGAATTTTTAAATACAAGTTTATGTGATGCAAGATGATATGAAAAATGACTATTTTTTTGTAATTTTTAGATTTAAAGAATTCAAACAATGCAATCCTAAAACCCTATATGAGATGAAAATTTGAATGCAAACTAAATACCCTAAATAAGATCTAATAAAATACAAATGAATGCAAGATCTAAACCTAGGATGAAAAGGACTCCTAAAATCAGAAAACACAATGCTCAAGAAGTTGAGCTCACCAAAATGAAACATAGAAAAAGAGGTTCACCTGAAAGGGGATTCACCAAATGGATGAACCTAATTTTTCTTATGATGTTTCATTCAATTATGAGAAGGAAAACACATAAACAATAATCAAAAAATAATCCTAACCGTTATAAAAATAAATAGGAAGGTTTTAAGATGCTAAAACAATGTGTACCTTACTGAAAAAGTGTTGTTTCAGGAGTCACTAAGGGTCTTCATTCGTTCAGTGGTGAATGGGTCCCTGCTAGGGTTTTAAAAAAGTGATTTATAGGTTATGTTCTTCAATTTCTACACTCCCATCTCCCAGGTGATCAACTCCCAAAAGTCAAAAATAAATTTTGTAGAGCACTTTCCATGATCTTGAAGTAAAATGTCAACTTTTGCAACTTTTCAATCTTGAGAACTTTGCAGCATTTTTTCTCCACTTGATCTTCAACCTAAAATCCTACAATCACACATCAAGAGAGAAGAAAAAATGTTGATTTTTAGGGAATACGGGTTTGCATTGGTCAAACCCTATTTAGGTAATTAAATATTATGATGAAACAATAAAACATGAACATGAAATATGTAATATGAAACAAGTATACCTTCGATGGAGCCTTGGATGTCAAATAAACAATCTAGCATGAAATGGCTATGAGGAATGTATATCTTGATCTTGAATATGATATGAAACAATTCTTGTAAATGGATCTTCAATGCTATATCAACATATAAGCTCAACTGCATGCATGATGAACTAAATATTTGACATGATGAAATGATCTTTAATTTCTGCAATAAAACCTTGATAATCTGCTCCTGAATGCCTTGTAATTTCTCTTGAATTATCTATAATGCTCTTGCTCTTGATCTCATGAGGTCTATGTGCAAGTGTTTTAACTAATTCTAAAATGCAAAACAAATGGAAATGCAACAAAGAAAATACAAACAACACCTTGGATTAGACCTAGTTGAATCTAAACAAACAACAAAAAATAAAATGGAAATGTTATATATTTTGCTTGCTTAGATTGATGAGTTGGTTAGCCCTTGATGATTATTGGATTTATTCTCCTTGAAGGAAAATGCATGCAATAATGGAGGTGGATGTAGTGATTGAGGATGGTAGGTGAGTGCAATAATGGATTCAAAATGGCTGCAAAATGGCTTGAATGCAAGGATAGCTTGAATGCAAGAATGACTTGAATGCTCTCTAATATATTATGCTTGTTTAACCTCCTTAACTTGAGGCCAAGCCTCCCAATTTAAAAAAGAATGGATGGTTGAGATTAAGCCATCAAGGACAAGATGTAGGGTTGTGGTGAGTTGAGGACTCACAAGCTTTCACATCTTTCCATTTGGAATGTGAGATGGAAAGAGGACATGCGACATGGAAAAGGACATGTGAGGTGGAGGTACTTTCAAGTACCTTGGGATTGAAGATGATTTCCTCAAAAAGGAATTCCTTGTCACCATGGGGATGGGAGAAGTTGTTGGAGAAATAAATGTGAATTTTAAATTCTCATGATTGGAAGTACCCATTGGATAAGAGAAGGTCCTCTTAAAGGAGTTCCTTGTCCCATGTGATTGATGTGACCTATGAGAGGTTATGGGGAAGAGAAATGCATGGGATGAATAAATGGAATTTAAAATTCCATTGGAAAGGACATGGGGAATTTAAATGGAATTAAAAACTCCATTAAGGGTGTTGGAAGAATTCCATTGGGATGTGGGAAGAGTTGACTAAAAGGGTGATTAGACTAGTCAATGAAGGATTAGAAGAGAGTTAGGTGGCTAACCATGATTAGGAGCCAACTTGCAAAATTTGGAGGATGTGACAGATCCTAATCATGGATTAGGGATGTGTCACATCGCTAATGATGGGATTAGGAGATGAATTAGGATTAAGTGTGGATGGGACATAAAGGGAATTAAATAAGTGGGTTATTTTTTTAATTCCTTGGAAGAAAGGGATAAAGGGGTAAGGTATTTAATTATTTCACTAAATACCTTAGGGATTTAGAATACTTTAGGGGTATTAATTAAATAATGGAAATATTATTTAACTAATGTGGATAAAAGGATATTTAGACGAAAAGGGTAAATTTGGCCAAATATAAGTGGTCAAATTTAGATGTCTACATTTTTCCTCTCTTTGAGATGGTGTTATGAAGTAGCATCATTTCAAAGAAAATTAAAACATAGCACCTAGAAGAAGATGGTTAGATTAAGAAAGATGCCCCAGTCATTCGAATAGTGACTAGGAAGAAAGATGATGGGAGTGGACATGAAGATTAGGGATTGAGGATGTCCCCTCAAGAGGACATGTGAGTTTAAGAGAACACGGGTGTTCTCTCAAAATGGATGAGATGATGCAAGGATAGATGGGGAAGAGGAGGCAAAATTATAGATGGAATATAGGACAATAAGATGAAGAGATTAAGGCAAGCACAAATGGATTCAAAGACGAATATGATGTTGCTCTAGTCAAGTTACAAGACAAGATAGACTGATAGTCGATGGAGTGTTGTTGATGAGGGAAGGATACATCCCAAAACAACACCAGGATAGGGAAGGATACATTCAGCTGATGATGATGATGATAGTGTTTTTGGTGAGGGAAGGATCCATCCCAAAACAACACAAAAGGATAGTGAAATATACATCCCGATTATGATGATGATGATGATGATTGGGTCAAGGCTTGTAGCAAGGTTGGGAACAAGACCAAAGATGTGATTAAATGATTTGTGCTAGATTGAATGGATTAGGATTGGATTGAGATATGAGATGATGTAGATTAAAAAGATGATGAAAGGATGAGAAGGATGAAAGAGGACAGATGCAATTTTCCATTTTCAAAGCACTAATTTTTTCTATAGCAAAAGACACCAGGTACCATTATATGTGAAACCAAGGTGGATTAATGTATAATGAATACACAAATACAACAAACAAGGAGGCTATCCCAACACCTCAAAGTCACAATGACTTTAGTTGGGCCAGGTATTGGGATAACCACAAGCACAAGAGGATGCCCCAACGTAACACAAGACCTTAGGGGTCTTGGTGGGTACTATGTCGGACAACCAAGAAGACATAAACAACAAAAATATCAAGATACACCCCTATGTTAACTAGTCAAAGCACGCCATAATATGATAGATCATGGCGGCCTAAACAAGTGATGATAGGGAGCTCAAATGATAAATAGAAGCCAAAAGTATCAAAAGGTTCCAATCAATTTCAAAATGTCCTTTTCCACAGAATTGAGAGGATCGATTGGGTTGATGAGGTCTGTTAGGAAGGATACATCATGTTGAGACCAAATATGGATACTAAACTAAAATATTGATAATGATGCAAGATGTTCAAAAACTAATTAAATCTCATGACACAAATGGATTCCATTTGTGAAACATAAGCTAGATAAGGGCATACCTAACACCACAACACAAGGCACAAGACACAAGACTTACATACCCTAAAGACCTAGGGGCTCAAGAGTTGATAAAAGATCAGGCTTGCCTACGTGAAAGTGTAGAGCCCTCATAGTTTAGGAAAAGACCATGGATAAAAGTGGAAAGAGGATGATAAAGACCTTGATGGATGACAAAGGCCAAATAGACAAATTCTTGAGAGGCAAGCGAAATGATTTAGCCTTTCCTATGTGAAAGCACAAGGGTGACGTAGTTCAATACAAGGCCAAAGACAAACGATGGAAGATGACAAGACAAATAAAAGACAAAACCATAGGGGTAGATCAAATGATTGAGCTTGCCTACATGAAAGTGTAGGGGAAATGTAGTTCAACACAAGACCTA